>PVKZ01001946.1:0-290531 GCA_004027375.1 Macroglossus sobrinus | reverse complement strand
GGGCAGTTCCTTTTGCAGATGTAGCTGGGCTGAGAGGTAAGAACAGGTGAGAGCTTCTCACAAAAGTGGATCCTCACTAAAGTTCATCTAGCCACCTAGCCTGGTGTTGGAAGGCACTGGGGGCTGGCTGCCTCTCTTATGGACTTGTTGGACACTGAGTCTTGAGAAGTGGACCGCCCCTGCATGAGGAAGTGACTTGTCCTTCCCCAGGCCACTGCATGGTACAAGCCTTGCTTGGGAGCCAGTGGTGTGGGGAGCTGCTCCCACTTGCCTCTTGGCTTTCTCTTCCTCCTCTCTGCATCACTTCAGTGAGCCTAGGCTGGTCCTTAGTCAGCCACTGTCTCCTTCTGATCCTACTCCGTAGGCTGGCTTCTGGATTCTTGGCAGCTACCATCAGTTTGATCAGCTTGTCTGTCTGCCCTTGTATGTGGACTGCTCTGTGTTGGACAGAACAGAGCTTAGAGTAGAGCCCTGTTTGAGTATGTGGGACCAGGAGGGACTCTATCCACCCTGTGCTCCTGCCCTGTCTCAGAAGCCCTGTTCCTTGTTGGGGGCACTTTCCTTAGGAGTTCGCTGTGGAGAGGATTTCTTGGGGCCACCTGGGGTGCTGGACAAGGGGTAGGAGCCACCGAAGAGGGCATCTGGAGGGCCAGTCAGAAGATGTGAGCTTCCAGGACCCCCGCACACTGAGGTCGTCATCGGGTCTTCTGATGCCGAGGCCTTTCGAGTGCTACTGGTCACCTCCTAGGGTCCCTGGGTCTGTTTGAGTACCGACAAAGCCTTGTGGTCTTAGAACATCAGGACCAGAAGTACCTGAAAGGGATGAGACTCGCCGGCAGCCCAGACAGGCTTTTGCTGAGCCCTCGGTGGTTTTTTGGCTGCAACTGGGAGGGAAAGACAGTCTTCAAATTCTTCTCACACCATCATTGTGAATGACGCACATGCTGACCGGCATGGTTGGCCACAGTGAAAGCCTAGGACAGTCGGGAAAACATTCACATGTACCGTATTTTACATAAATGGAATCATACTTTTTATACAATTTTTTGATATTTTTATTTAAGTGTTTTGGAGGTCTTCATAAGTTACTACATAACGCTTTATTTACCTCATTCTTTTTCTTTCCTTTAATAAGACTTGGCAAGAACTTTCCTCAGTCTTTGTTTTGTCTGTGGGATATGGTTCTGGGAAAGACCTTTTATCAAAACTTTTCATCAACAAGAAGCTGCAATTTAGTGAAATTTACAGTTAGTGATGGTATGTCCAATAGGCTGGGGAGCCCTAACTCAAAAAGTTATACATGCAACGCTTTCAGCTGACTGTTCCAAGACTCATGAATTTGTCTCAGTCAAAAATGATATCTGCAGCAAGTCTAGGTTGAACTCCTGATTTTTACCTATCTTTATGCTATAACTCAAATTCATGTGCTTATTTATCTAAATGGCATAATTTCACCAAAGATTATTTAAAATTAGAATGACCATTTAGGGGGGGGACTTTGACATGAGCAAAATTACTCAGTTGAGAGGTGCTTTAAGAGCAAAAACGAAACCAAATCCTAAGGAGATCTGCATTTTTTTATTTGTATGAGAAGGTCTTAATTCCAGAAAGAATTAAGATTTCAAAACATCTTACTTCATAGTGAGATAGGGGATATTTCATCATTTTTTTTTTAAACTTTCCTTTGGAAACATTTTATACCTATAGAAAAGTTACAAGAATGGTAGTGTGATCTCCAACTGTATACCTATATTCACCAGTTGTGAACATTTGGCCACATATTTGCACTTGCTCTCTGTGTGTTTACATACAGAAGTAAAGTATATCTATATTCACATGCACTTTTTTTTTTCTTTTTATGTTTGCAGAACTACTGGAAACTAAGTTGCAGACATCATGACCCTTAGTTCTAAATCCCTCAGTTTATATTTCCTAAGAACAAGGCCATTCTCCTACAAGCATGGCACAGTTATGAAGTTTAAGAAGTTTAACATTGATCGTAGTACTATTAGCTATATCTTCCATTTTGCCAGTTGTTCATTTACACCATATTTTTTCCCCAGTCCGGGATCCAGTCTGGGATCATGTGTTACATTTAATTGTCATATGCATTCACTCTTTTTCAAATCTGGAATAGCTTTCTTTGTCTTTCATGGCATGGACTTTTTAAAGAGTACAGGGCAGTCATTTTATAGAACAAATATTCCTTATTTGGCATTTTTAAGATTTTTTTTTCTTATGATCGGATTCAGTTGATAAATTTTTGGTAAGAGTGATCCCTCAGGACACTGAGTCCTCCTCATGTGTGCGTCTGGAGGCACAGCTCATCAGTTTGTCCCAGGAATGGCGATGTTTACCTTGGCCATGGTAGGTGGCTTCAGCTATGTTTCTCCACTGGAAAGGTGCTTTACTCCTTTGTGGTTGGCAGGTACCTGGTAGGGAAGTAGCCTCACCAAGTGGTTCTGAATCAGTTACCACTGTGATGCTTGCTAAAATAGTGATTTTTTCTCATTTCTTTTTTAGTAATAGTCTACTATAAAAAAGAGCTCTTTTTATTTTTTAGTATCAGTATGGATTCATAGATTCTTTTTATTTAATGTGTTATAATCTGTTGTCATTATTCATTTTGATATTTATATTGTAGTTTGGTCAATGGAAGCCCCTCAGGCTGGCTTCTTTATCCTTCTGACATGTCCTCATCCATTCTGAACATTCCTTATTGCCAAGCTCATTTTGTGTCTTTCCTGCCCCAGGCATTTTTCACAGAGCACTTTTAGTGGGCGATGGTATTTAGAAACCAAGATTTTGGTGCTAGGTGTATTTACCACTACGAGAATTGTCGCTGCTTCTAGAGCTTTCAGTCCAACTAGGGTGCGAGTGTGTGTGTGCAGTGTCCATCTCTGTTTGTGTACATGTGTCTGTGTGTCTCTTGTTGTGTAACTTCATACTTGTTTTAGTTTCAGTGCAGCATCACAGGATCTTGTTTGCTTTCCCTGTTTCATATTTGTATCTCCCTTTTTTAACAGTTGAGAACTCTGGCTTCCAACATCAGTAGATTTACTTATTTGCTTGATCCTGCAGTGCTCACAGAATACTTTCAGAAGTGCGACACCTGTTACCATTACCAACAGTAAACCAACTGAGTAGAGTTTGGAATTTTTTTTTCAAGTCTTTTTGTATTTATACTGGTAGTATATATGCAAAAGTACTAGGTCCAGAAGATGCATGGATTAATTCTCTTCTTTCTTCTGCATGTTTATTCTACAGTTAGGTTTGAAACCACCTCTATTAAATAATATTGAGAGAGGTATTTACTATAATTTCATTTTTATAACAAGGTCTATTTCATCACAGTAATAATTGGTAAGGAAAACATCTCGTTTTCAAATAGGTTGTAGTGTTTTCCTAGGTGAATTAAAAAATTATTTTTTAGAGTAGATATTTACAGTTTTAACCTGTCAGTACTCTCATGATTATATATTGCTCTTTGCTTAAAATATATTTTTTTCCAATTTTGCCTCTGTGGTATGAAGAGAATTATGTATGATGAGTAAATGATCACTTAGCATCAGTAAAAAGAAAGGCCAACTAAAATTTGTAACAATTACATTCTTTAGATTTCTGCATTAGTAAATGATATTAACTAATTGTTTTATTTTGTTAACATTAAAATCTTCTGATGGACGTATTAGAAATTACTTTATAACACTAACATCAGTGTGATGTCCTGGATTTAATCCTGGAACATGAAAAGGACTTTGGTGGAACAACTAGTAGAATTTGAATAGTCTGTAGTTCATTTCATAGAAATGTGCCACTGTTGGTTTCCTACTTGTAACAAATGTGCCTGGCAGAGTAAGATTAACAACGGGGGAAATTGGTTGAGGGGGTATATGGTACCTTTTCTGTAAACCTACATAAAACTATCCTAGATTCAAAAGTTGGTTTAAAAAGTTATTTTGTGATAATAATTGGATGCTTAAAAATGAATTTTTATTTCTGAGAATCCTTACCTGGTTGTCCCAGTTCTGTCATTTGTTGAGATTTTGGCAAATTACTTTTTGATCTCAGTTGCTTCCTGGAGAAAATAAATGGAGGGCTTAGATGTCCTGGAGTCATTTGGGCACAGTTTGTTTAATAAGCTCCTAGTCCCACCATCCATCATCCTTTGCATTTCCTGTCCTCCCTTTGTCACATGCCTGTGCTCCAATAGTTTCTGGCTGTGTGGTGGGTATGGGTGATGCTGTCTGAAGGTAGGGCTGAGCTTGGCCTGGGGGTTTGAGTGTAGTCTTACACATGATTTATCTGACAACTCCCTTTGTGGGGAGGCAGTGAGGCCCATGGTGGGTCCCTTGTGTAGATAAGGATGCCAAGGCCCGGAGAGAATAATTATCTTATCTGGTGGATTCACTAGCTTTTAAGTAGAAGAGGCAGAAACCAGAAACTGAGGACTGTGTTGAGCCAAGTGCCATGTCTCCTACAGGATTCCAAAATAAAATGAAAGAGCTGCATGGCTGCAGGGAGCAGTGGAGATGTCCCATCTGGTGCCCACCTGCAGAGGAGGCACCTTCTCAGTGCTCATGGACTCCGGCTCCACCACCATCTTGTGTGGACACTGACACTGTCACAGCTCTTTGGACTAGCAGACCAGTTCAGGGAGTTAGCCTTTAAGTGGTCTGCCTTGGTTACTTCACTACCTTGTGATTGCAATCCAAGGAAAATGTACATTTTGAGAAGCTTGGGGATCTTTTTAGTATCTTACCTCTCACTTCCTTGTAGATTTTGAGCCATGTGGATACAAGACCTCTAAGAGGCATTAATAAAAAGTAAACTATCAGAAAAAGGAATTCTAAAATATTTCATATACTTAAATGTAAAACTGATAATACTTATAAAAAATAGTTCACCCTAAAAATGAATAGGACACACAATAAAACAGTGTTATCAAATTCTTTCTAAATTCTGAATGGAGGTATATCAGGTATAAAAAATAGTTCACCCTAAAAATGAATAGGACACACAATAAAACAATGTTATCAAATTCTTTCTAAATTCTGAATGGAGGTATTCTGAATGGAGGTATATCATATCAGCCTTATTTTGCAGGTGAAGAAACAGAGCTTGGGAGAATAAGTCACTTGCCTAGAGTCACGCAGCTCGTCAGTCTTTAAAACCTGGGCAACCTAGTGTTCGTGCTCTGATATTGCACAGCTTCAATAAGTCCATTATCCTCAGCTCTTTGGCCATCTGCTCTTTCTCATCTTTATCCTCCTGCCTTTTCAGTTGGAACCTCCTTGCTTTTCTTGTCTTCCTCCCATGGCCTTGGCCACCAGTGAGTGCCATTGCTAACTCCCTATCTCACCTGGCCCCTGCCCTCAACTGTGTTTTCAGGAATGCCCTTCCGGGTACCTCACACTTTGCATATCGGAGCTGAAAGCATCCCCTGCTGGCCTGGTCCTGTGGTCTTGGTTCTTAGCTGCTGCTGCTGTTGTCATTATCAGTATCACCACCACCACCCGCCACCCAACTCCCTACTTCTGAGCATCATGCACTCTGCTAAGCATTTGGTATGCAGTAACTTAATTAACTCTAACTATACCCCTACTCTTCGTAGAGTTTTTGGTGTGTTGACTCTTACTCTTGATTTTAGTTCTGAAATGTATGGAACCTAACTCTCAGGCTGTAAATGTTATTTTTGAGCATTCTTTAAAGAAGCCCACTAATGATCATCTTTGTGCTTTTGCACCCAGGAGAACTCCTAAACCCCCAGGTGAGGGTTCACGTGGGTGCTGAGTTAGCCTGAGTGGAGATCCAGGAGCAGGCCTTCCCACTGATGGCTGGGTCTCCTTTTAGGGTGCCTCAGATTTTCAGGCCTGCTTTCCCGCAGGAGTTTATTTGATTTTATTATTGCCCATGTGACTTTAAAATCCCTCATTTACACATGGGAAACTGGTCTGGAGAGAGACATGAAGAGATTTCATTTTCTTTTTCTAAATGGAGATAGTAATAAAACTGACCTCAGAAGATTTTTGGATAGATCCAGGGAAACAAGTTTTAATTTTTTTTCAACTGTGATTAAAAAAAAGAAATTATATAAATATGCACTCTTAACCTTTTTAAGTGTACAATACAGTAGTGTTAACTATATACACCCTGTTATACAACAGATCTCTATAATTTTTTTATCTTCCTAAACGGAGATTCAATACCCATTGAACAATTTCCCTTTTCAACCACCATTCTGTTTTCTGTTTCTAGAAGTTTTGACTATTTTAGATACCTCATATAAGTGGAATTATGTAGTATTTGCCTTTTTTTGGTTCTTTTTAATACATACCCAGAATTGGGATTGCTGGATCATATGGTAATTCTATTCTAATTTTTTAGGAACCCCCATAATGTTTCCATGGCGACTGTACCATTTTTACAGTCCCACCACTAGTGCACAAAAGTTCCAATTCTCCATATTCTCACCGACAATTGTTATTTTTGGTTATTATTATTATTTTTAATGTTGGCCACTCTAAAAGGCATTGGATAATTAATATCTCATTGTGGCTTTAATTTGCATTTCCCTGATGATTGGTGATATCGATCATCTTTTCATATTCTTGTTGGCCATTTGTATATCTTTAGGGAAATGTTTGTCCTTTGTTGATTTTAGAATCGGTTGTTTGTTTTTATGTTGTTGAGTTTTAGGAGTTCTCTATATGTTCTTGATACTAATACCTCAGATATATAATTTGTTGTTTCTTTAAATTTGATGGAGTCCCCTTTGTCTGCTCTTGCATTTGTTACCTGTGCTTTTGGTGTTATATCTGAAAAATCGTTGTTAGATCCAGTGTCATGAAGCTTTTCTCCTGTTTCCTTCTAGAAGTTTTATAGTTTCAGGTCTTACATTTAGGTCTTTAATTATTTTGAGTTGGTTCTGTATATGGTATACGGTAATGGTTCATCTGCATTCTTTTGCAAGAGGATGGCCAGTTTTCCCAGCACTATTTGTTGCAGCGATTATTCTCTCTCCATTGTATGGCCTTGGCACCCTTGTCCAAGATCATTTGACCGTATCCTTGAAGGTGTATTTTAGAGTTCCCTATTCTGTTCCTCTGGCCTATATTTCAATGTTTATGCCACAGTGTTTTGATTACTGTATCTTTGTAATATGTTTTGAAATCAGGGCATGTGAATCCTCCAGCTTTGTTAGTTTCTTTCTCAAGATTGTTTTGGCTGTTCGGGGTCCCTTGAGTCTCCATATTAATTTTAGGATAGAATTTTCTATTTTGGCAAAATAATGTCATTGGCATTTTGATAAGGATTACATCAAATCTGTAGATTGCATAGTATTGAAATCTTAAGTTTTTTAGTTCATGAACATAGGATGTCTTTCATTTGTGTCTTTTTAAATTTTGCAGTGTTTTATAGTTTACAGTGTACTACTCTTTTACCTCTTTGGATTATTCCTAAGTATTTCATTTTTTTATGCTATTGTAAATAGAATTGTTTTATTTCCTTTTCAGGTTGTTCATTGTTAGTGTATAGAAATATAACTCATTTTTGTCTGACTTTTGTATCCTGGAATTTTGCTGAATTTATTAGTGCTAGTGTGTGTGTGTGTGCGCGCGCGCGCGTGTGTGCGCGTGTGTGTGTCTGTGTGTCTGTCTTTAGACATGACATATAAGATGCTATCTGCAAAGATCATTTGTTTCTTCCTTTCTAGTTTGGATGCCTTTTTTTTTCTTTTTCTTGCCTAATTGCACTAGCTAGTACTTCTAATACTGTGTTGACTATAACAAGATTTGACATTGTAAGAAACTGCGAGATGTATTTTCAAAGTGGTTGTGCCATTTTACATTCTTATCAATATTATATGAATTCCAGTTGTTATATAATCTTGCCAGTATTTGGTGGTGTCAGACTTTTTAAGTTCAGCCATTCTGTTGTGTAAATGATACCTCATGTGGTTTTAATTGCATTTCCTGTGAGTGATGGTATTGAGCACTTTTTTGTTTTTTTAACCATTCGTATATCTTCTTTTGAGAAATATCTTTTGCTCATTCTTAAGAGATTGTTTTTATATTTATTATCGAGTTATAGATGTTCTTTGTATATTCCAGATAAAAGTTCTTAGATATGTTGCAGATATTTTCTCAATGACTTCCCCATTTATTTGCTTAGCTGTACTTTTAAAAGTATGTGTTTTATTTTTTAATTTCATACACTCAAATTCACTCTTTTTAATATATCATTCTTTGAGCTTTGACAAATGTATAGAGTCATGTAATCGTCACCACATTCAAGATGCAGAACACAGTTCCGTGACTATTTCCCTTGTATTGTCACTTTGGAGTCAGCACCTCCCCTTACCTTGAGGTTCCCATCTGGCAGCCACTGATCTTTTAGTGAAGTCCAGTCTATAACATTTTTTCTTTTCTAAATCATGCTTTTGGTGCTATCTGTAAACAGTCTGCCTTACCCAGATTCACAAAGATTTTCTGCTAAAAGTTTTATAATGTAAAGTTTTACATTTAAGTCTTTGATCTGTTTTGAATTAATTGTTATATCTGATATGAGGTATGGGTTGAGGTTTGCTTTAGCTATATGGATGTCCAGTTGTCCTGTTATCACTGGTTGAGAGATTTCCTTTCTCTGTTAATTATCTTTGTACCTTTGGCAAAACTCAGTTGGCCACATTTGTGTGACCTATATCTAGTCTCTCTGTTCTGCTCCATTGATCTATTTATCTTTAGGGAACTTTTGATGAAAGATAATTTTAAAGAAGTTTAGTTTATCATATTTTTTTGTTTATTTTTTACGGTTATGCTTTTTATGTTTCCCTCTGAAATCTTTGCCTGCCCAAAGGTTGGAAAGATATACTGCCCCCTTATTTGACTTTGAACTCCATGAGGGCAGAGACCTTGTATTTTTCATTCTGCTCTTCTTGCTTGCCTCTAGCATAGCACCTGATCCTGGCCTTGTTTGTTTGAAGGAGCTAACAGTTTGCCTTAAGAATTTATATATAATAATGTATTCAAGACACTTGATACATTGCCTGGCACAGGGAAAATGAGCATTCAAGAATCTGATTTTGCTACAGCTGTTGTTTCTCTTGAGATGAACTATACTGGTGACTGTCATCAAAATGTGGAATGAGTGTTGGATGAAACTGCTGGTAGATGTTATGCCAGGTGCGAGAAAGCTATTACTCCGGTTCTGCCCTGCCCTCTTGTTCTGGTCTCATTCCCAAGTATATACCTCCCCGTCCTCCACCTCCACCTTCATTAAATATGGACTCATTGCAGGTTGCTGTTTTTTTCTTGAAGTGTTCATTTCAGAGGATCGCTTGGTGAACCTGCCTCTTCTCTCCAGTCATATTCTTTTCCTTAGAGCCTCCCTCTCTTCTAGGATAACTCACTTTAAGCAGGGCCTCCTCCCCTAAGTATCTATCTACATCAGGAGAAATTGGAGGGCAGGGCAGACAAGTCAGTGTCCCATTTGGGCAGTTTCTATGTCTGAGGAAAGAATGTAGCAGATGATGATAGCTTAATCTTTTGGACGTAGCAAATGCTGCTTATTTATGAAAAATAAATACTGAAGTTCAGCCTTGTCACTTGGTTCTGGTGCGGTGTTCTCCACTGTCAGTCCTGTGACTCCTTGGCTAATAAAAGGTAGCTAACACTTCCCCTGTGCTTGACAGCCCCCCTGAGCTGGTCATCTGCCTCTCCCTGTCAGTGAGCAGGGAGCATTGTCACACAGACTCAGCAGTCAGATGAACCTCTCCTCCCACAGAGAGGGCTGACTGAGGGCAATTCTCCTCATGCCCAAGGGGCTATTTGAAAGTGGATTTGGTGATTACAGTGACTGGGGAGCAACTGGCATTTAGAAAAGCATATCAAAGAATTCGTGGATCTATTTCAAAACCATAACAGGAGTGTTTTCATGTTTTGAGTATATTTAATACATCCCTGGTTGTTCAAGTTGCCATCAGTAGTTGAGCACTCCTAGTTTAGTGGGGGCTTTGTGTGGCCTGCTCTATGGAGTCACAGTATTTCTTAAGTCCTGTCTTCTGTCTTACCAAAGAGGAAATGGGTCAGAATCAAAAAGTTTGGACCCAGCCTTCTGAAGGAGGATGGATTGGCCATGCCCCAAATCAGAAAGAAGGTCCTCCTGATGGGGGCAGTTGCTGTTCCAGTCCCATTCATGACCTGATTCCTGCTTAGCTGTACTGGCTTTTGGGACAAGGATCTGGGTGAAAGAGCTCGGAATCTGGTGTCTGGGTCCCATTCTGCTGCTGCCAACTTGACATCGGACATGGAGCAGACAGGTTGGCCATTCTGTGAAGTAAGCTGACTGGACTAGGTAGTTGTTTCAATAACTGTAGCAGTCTCTGGTCTTCCTTTAAATTTTAGTAATAAAACTTCAGTCCTTTAGCTTTTTTTTCTGAGCCACACATGTCTTACTTTCTCTTGAACTCTGGGCCTTTGTGTGTCAGCTGTTCTCTGAGCTCATTTCAGGTTGAAATTCAGATATTGGCATCATTTCTGCTGCAACCCTGGCGCCTGCCAGAGTTGAGGGACGCCCAGGCGTACCATTAACAGCAGCCTTAACTGGGCTTCGCTGCTAAGACCCAGTTGCATGCCATGCTGTGCAAAGCTTCTGGTCCCTTGTGGGTCCCTCTGAGAGCATTTGACTTGTCAGAGGGCTCAAGACTCATTCCAAAAAACAGAATACGTGAAACTGTTCAGCAAGCAAGCACTGTTTTAGTGGCTTTTTCTTTGGGGCTTCATGACCACCCCACACCCCAAAAGTTAAGAGAGTAGAGCAAGGATGATCACCCCCACGTTTCACAGGTGAAGGAATGAAGGCCATTGAGATTGAGTAGGTGTCATGGCACATAGGGGCTTCTCTGCAGTCTAGGAGCTGGGGCCTCTTTCAGAGCTGATTCACTGTGCCAGAAGCTGTAGGGACAGGGAAGTTATAAGCAGGCCTGCTGGAGCTTTGAAGTGACAACACTGAGAAAAGGCCAGAGAGAGAGAGGCTGCAGGGAGGTTGGGATGGAGGTGGTGCAGGGGACTGCCCAGCCAGGGGTCCCAAGAACCAGAAAGGAGTGGGGTATTGGGGGAAAGCCAGAAGTGGTCCTTCACCTCCTGAAAGGACAAATGGCATTTAGAACACCGCAGAGAAGGCAGGAGCTTTGTAATGTAATCACAATTTGTTCCGGAATGATCTCCTATGAACTGTTGTGGGAGCCTGGTAATGCTTTCCCTCACCTCCTAGTTCTGCCCTCCTAAAGCCATTTTTCGTCCTACTGCCAATTGGTGTTCTGATGGAGCTCTCTTCTACTGCTAGCAGCATCCACTCCTGGAGACATAGTGTGTCCATGAGCCATCTGGTCCTGCTGTACCTTTTGGTCTTATCTCCCGCTGGGCCCCAGTTGAGCAGAGTGCTCCTTTCCTGCTTCGTGGCACTTGTCCAGGCTGGGCCCTGACAGGTAGGCTTTCCTCATGTTTGCTGGTGGTTCAGGTGCTGTCCTGAGGCCTAGTTCAAGCTCATATTCTCACCCCTACCTCAGCACAGGTAACCTATTTTCGGAAGGCCTGCTTGGCAGAGATGCCCTCTGCTGTGTATTTTAGTGACTAATGTTGTCATCAGTGGTCTCTGACCATTCTCAAAAGTGTCCAGAGGAGAGATGGCTGGCCCAAGTTCCATGGTGCAGGACAGGACCCAGAATCCCATGGGGGCTGTTCTAGAGCTGTCATGTCACTTGTATAGCAGGGCCCAGCCACATCCTCTCCCTTGTTCCACTGGTTCTAAGTGCGGTGCTGGATAAATATCTTGGTCCCAGTATTGCCCAGTGTAGGGGGCCAAACGAGGACCCAGGAGAACACCCTGCCTCACTGGGAAGCAGGTGTTAGCTCTTTCCAAGGAAGAATGTCGCAACAATCTGATGGAGGCTGCACCGCCACTGTGGATCTGAGACCTTCTGGACATGGAGGCTGCATCTGAGGATCTCTCTCCAGTGGTGGAGGTGGTTGGAGCGGGCTGTGGCAGTGGGAAGAGATGGGGTAGAATTCTTTCCCCCATTTCTTGGTGGGAAATTTTTTGATTTCCTGAGCAGTGTGGCTATGGACACCTGCGCTTCCGCTGTACTCTGTCTTCCTCGATTTCTTTGTGGGCAGATGTTGAGAAATCAATTCCAAACAATTTAGGCAGCATATTAAATGTCACACAGTAATTTGAGACAGCTCAGTTTACATAATTTAAAACAAGGCCAAGGCTTGCTGACAAAGGAGAAATGGAATCTAGAGAAAGACTGTGTTGCAGAGACTTATACATTTCTACTGGGCGCAAATCCTCTAATTTCCACACGTTACATAGTTTAAAACAGTAGTTCTCCAGGTGTGGCCAGGGGTCCTGGGTGGCTCTGCGAGGTCACAGCTGTTTTCATAATAATACTGAGGTGTCATTTGCCTCTCTCTCTCAGTACGCTCAAAAGTGCATTGGCAATGTTTCCAGAGGCTACTTGACAGGTAGTGACAGCTAATGGGATATGTGCTTGGGATTCTCATTTTTAAGGGATTTAAAAAAATTTGTGGTAAAATACACATAACATAAAATTTACCACTTTATCCATTTTTAGATGTACACTTAGGTGGCATTAAGTACATAAACAATGTTGTGCGGCTGTCAACCAGTCTCCATTTACAGAACTTTTTCACCTTCCCAAACTGAAACTCTATACCTATTAAAGGGTAAATCCCCCTCCCCCAGCCCCTGGCAGTCTATGTGCTACTTTCTGTCTCTGAATTTGACTACTTTATGAACATAAATGAAATCATGTAGCATTTGTTCTTCTCTGTCCAGCTTATTTCACCTAGCATAATGCCCTTGAGGTTCCTCATGCGGTAGCATGTGTCAGTTTCTTTCTTTTCTTTTTTTTTTTTTTATCATCCAATAATATCCCATAGTATGGCTCTACCACATTTTGTTTATCCACTCATCTGTTGATGAACACTTGAGTTGTTTCTACCTCTTGGCAATTGGGTAGAAAGTGGGTATGTGTTTGAGTCCTTGCTTTCAGTTCTTTTGGATGTTATACCTAAGAGTAGGATTGCTGGGTCACATGGTAGCTCTGTTTAACTTTTGAGCATGACCTTGGGCATCTTGTGTTTAAAAACATTTCTTAATTTTAATTTCTAATACAATAAATGTTAGTGGATATAACCCACATAAATAAAAGATCTTTGGGATCCTCAGAAATTTTAAGAGTGTAAAGGGGTATTGAGAAGAAAAAATTTGAGAACAGTGAGCATGATCACAATTCTCGTTTTGGTATTGTGGGGGCATGGGTTATTTCAAAAAGTGTCAACAATCTATTGGCTAGGAAGAGCCTACCTACCTCTCACTTTTTATAGCCAGTCTTCACAACAGAAGGCCGAGGACAGGACCTTGGCAAAGCCAGAGTAGTGGGGAGAGGGAGGGACTGCTTTGAACAACTTTGAGGCAGAAATTGTGCTGGTGCTTTACAAAGGTCCTAAAGAAGATATTAAGGAATAAAAGAGGAGAATGCTGATTCACAGCTAGAGTAATGCCAGTTAGAGCCACCAGAATCACTGGCTGACATACCATGCAGCTGACTGTACATCAGTCTCTACCACACGATGCAAGTTCTGAGTTTACCTGCTTTGTTTACTACTCTGGCCCAGTCATCTGGGGAGTTGCCTGACACAAAGCAGGTGCACAGTAAATATTTTCTGAATAAGTGATTCACATGTGTTAACCAGTGACTCACATTGAATTGCTTTCAGAACAGCCCCTGTACTATGAGTGAATCAGGAAGGGAGAGAAGAGATATCAGAGGGCTGTTGACACATTGCTATGGACTTAAAGAATAGAGGATGATCTTTGAGCATTTTAGTTTGTCAGATATTTAGTGAGTGCCTCCCTGTGCTAGTTATTGAGTATGGGGTAGAGGGAAGAGAGTTACCCCTGCACTTAAACTCTATAACACAGGTTGGCAAACTACAGCCTGCAGCTGGCCGCTTCTTTTTGTTCTGTTTCGTTTTGTTTTTACATGTTGCTGTATACATCAGTGTTTCATTCTTTTTTATTGCTGAGTAATATTCCATTATATGGCTATACTGCCACTTGTTTATCCATTCACTTATTTTGGACATTTAGATTGTTTCTAGCTTTTGGGTATTACATAGAAAATTATTCTGAACAAGGCCTTGTATGGCCATGTACTTTCATTTTTAATTTCTCTTGGGTAAATAACTAAGAGTGGAATGACTGGGTCATATGGCATGTGTGTGTGTGTGTGTGTGTGTGTGTGTGTGTGTGTGTGTGTGTGTGTCAACTTGTTTTCCAAAGCAGTTGTACCATTTTGCATTCTCATTAGTAATGCAGAATTCCAATTACTTCACATACTTGTCAGCACTTAGTATCATCATTCTTTTTAATTTTAGCCACTAATAAGTATGTCATGGTATCTCATGGCTTTAATTTCTGTTTCCTTAATGACAGTAATCTTTTATTTGCTTATTTGCCATATTTTCTTTGGTTAAGTGTTCAATAAAATCTTTTGTCTGTTTTTAAAATTGGGTGGGTTTTATCAGAACTCAAGATATATATTCTGTATACAAGTGCTTTATCAGATATTTCATTTAAAAATGTTTTCTTCCAGTATGTGACTTGTCTTTTCATTAAGAATATATTTTGAAAAAGAAAAGTTCTCAATTTTGATGAAGTCCAATTTATCAACTTCTTCTTTTATGGATTGTACTTCTGGTATATGTATCTAAGAAATCTTTGCCTAAGCCAAGGTCACAAAGATTTTCTCCTATATTTTCTTTTAGAAGTTTTGTAGTTTTAGGTTTTCTTTTTAGGTCTATGATTCATTGTGAGTTAATTTTTGGTACAGAGAATGGATCAAAGTTCTTTTAAAAATGGATATCCAGTTGTCCCAGTACCATTTGTTGAGAGGACTGTTCTTTCTCCAGGGAATTGCCTTTGCACCTTTGTTATAAATCATTTACCCACATATGTGTGGGCTTATTTCTGGACACTCTGTTTTGGTTCCATTGATCTTTATATCTGTCTTGATGCTTATGCCAAGCTTCTTTTTTACTTTTTAAAAATTTAAAAAAATTTTTAAATTATAGTTGACATAAATATTATATTAGTTTCAGGTATAGAACATAATGATCAGACATTTATATAACTTACACAGTGATCACCTTAATAAATCTAGTACTCATCTGACAACATAGATAGTTATTACAATATTATTGACTGTATTCCTTATGCTGTACTTTATATCTTCATGACTGTTTTGTGACTACGAATTTGTACTACTTAATCCCTTCCCCCTTTTTCACCTAGCCCCCAAAACCCCCTTCTCATCTGGCAACCATCAAAATGTTCTTTGTATCTATGCGTTTGTTTTTGTTTTGTTTATTTTGTTCATTAGATTCCACATATAAGTAAAATCATATGGCATTTGTCTTTTTCTGTCTTGATTACTACCCCTTTAGAGTAAATGCTCACATCAAATAATGTGAGTCCTCCAACTTTGTTCTTCCTTTCAAAGTTGCCTTGGGTATTCTAAGTTCTTTGCATTTCCATATGAATTTTAGTCAGTTCGTCAGTTTCTGTAGAAAGGCCTGCTGGAATATTGATTGGAATTGCATTAATCTGTAATGAATTTGGGTAAAATTGATATCTTCACAGTATTGAGCTTATTGGTTCATGAACTCTTCATGTATCCCCATAGGTTTAGGCCTTTAAAAATTTCTTTTTAGTAATATTCTGTAATTTTCAGTGTATAAGACTTACACATCTGTCATTAGATTTGTCCCTAAGTATTTCCTATTTTTTGATGCGATCGTTATGGTAATTTTTTAATATTTAAGTTTCTGGAAGAGTTTGTATGGAATTGGTGTTATTTCTTCCATAAATATTGGATAGAATTTTCCAGTGAAGCCATCTGGGCTAGTTTTTTTTTGTGTGAAGGTTTTTAACTAAAAATTCAGTTTTTTTAATAGCTATAATGCTATGCAGGTTATTGATTTGTTTTTTAATGAACTCTGGTAGTTTGTGCCTTTCGAGGAATTTTATATGTGCTTATTTGCCCCATATTTCTTCTTTGACTCAGGATATTTAGGCATGTATCCATACAATTGTGGAGATTTTCAAGATATCTTTATGCAGTTGATTTTTTCTTTAATTCAGTTGTCATCAAACAATATACTTTGTATGATTTAGATCATTATATATTTACTGAGATTTGTTTAACAGCCCATAATATCTGTTATGGTAAATATTATGTATGTATATGCATATGAAAATAATTGTATATTTTGCTGTTTTTGGGTGGAGAGTGCTATAAATGTTGGTTAGGTCCAGTTGGTTGATAGTGGTGTTCAGGTGTCTGTGTCCTTGTTGATTTCTGTCTGCTTGTCCTGTCAGTTATTGAGAGAGGAGATTGAAATCTCTGACTATATGAGTTTGTCTATTAGCAGTTACGACAGTTTTTGTTCGTATTTCAAAGCTCTGCTATAGATGCATAAACATTTAGGATTATTGTTCCTTATCATTATTAAATCACCTTCTTTATTCCCAGTAATATTATATGCCTTGGAATCTGCTTTGTGTGGTATTAATATAACCACTCCAGCTTTTGGTCAATGTTAACATGCTATGTCTTTTTCCGTATTCTTTTTTCACCTATCTGTGTCCTTATGTAAAGTGGCTTTCTTTTAAGCAATATATAGTCGAGTCTTGCTTTTTACCTGTGTTATAAATTTGCCTTTTAATTGGGATGTTTAGATCAGCCCATATAGTTATTAATTAGGCAGAATTAATCAAAATCTATCATTTTGTCATTTGTTTTACATTTGCATCATCTATTATTTGTTTCCTTTTCTTCCTTCTTTTGGGTTTATTTTTATTCCGTTATGTCGTCATTGTTGGGTTACTTGCTGTAATTCTTGTGTTAGTTTAATGGCATTTATCTTTAACTTACTACAGTTTACCTTCACGTGACATATCACTTTACCTATGGTATAGGAGCATTAAAACAGTATGCTCCTGTTTCTCTAATAACTTTTGTTGCTATTGTCAGAGTTTTACTGCTACATATATATATACTCTGCAGTATAGTATGCATGTTTTGCTTTAAATAATTCTAGATTAACAACTTATTTTTCTTTTCAGAACTTAAAAGAATTTCTCCGCTGTCTTCCAGCTTGTATTGTTTCTAATGAGAAATCTACTGTCATCTTTATCTTTGTTTCTCTGTGTATAATTTTTTTTCCTCTACTTTTAAAATTTTTTCCTTTATTACTGGTGTAAGGAATTTGATTATGATGTGTCTTGAAGTAGTGTTCTTTATATTTCTTGTGTTTGGGATTCATTGAGCTCTTGGATCAGATTGGGAAGTTTTTCGCCATTGTTTCTTCAACTGTTTCATCTGTTCCCCACTCCAAGTACATATATGTTAGGATGCTTGAAGTTGTCCCATGACTCACAGTTCATTTTTTTCTAGCCATTTTTTTCTTTCTATATTTTAATGTAGCACATCTTCATTGTCTTCCAGTCACTAGCTTTTCCTCTACAAAACTGAATCTATTAATCTACACAGTGCATTTTTCATCTCTGGCACTGTACTTTTCATCTCTAGAAAGTTAGTTTCTTCTTAAAAATCTTTCATATCTCTACTTAATTTTTCCTCTAGCCTCTTGAGCATTTGCAGTATAGTTATAACTTTTAACGTACTTGTCTGTATTCTCATTTGTGCCATTTCTTGGTCAGTTTTGAGTGACTGAATTTTTTATCATTTTCGTTGTAATTTCCTGGTTTTTTGTATGTCTGGTAATATTTTATTGAATGCCAGACTTTGTGAATGTTGCCTTTTTTGCTGCTGCATATTTTTGCATTTCTATAAATATTATTAAGTTTTGTTGCAGGATGTAACTTGGAAACAATTTGATTTTGTCAGCTCTTCTTTTTACTCTTTGTTAGGCAGGTCTTCTGAGTACTTGACTCAGTGCCCCACAAATTATGATTTTTTCCAGTCTGGCTTCAGAATAGCACTGTTTGTGCCCCTGCTGAACTTCTTCGGGTCATTCCCTCCAGTCCTGTAAGGTGGTTCTTTCCCAAGCCTAGGGTAGTTTCCTCCCACCCAGCACTGATCAGCACCCTGCTTACCATCCCGGGGATCCCTGTGTACATCTCTGGATGTGCAGCTCTTTGTTCTCGTGTGTTCTCCAGATCACTGTCCTATGAGCATTACCTGGCTTTCCTGTTTTTAGTTGCATCCACTCAGCCACAAGAGTCTTTTGGGCACCAGGCATCCCTCTCCCTCTCTGCAGCCTGGAAATATTCCTCAAGTGGTAAGGTTCACTCTTGTTTTCTGACTCGAGATCATTGTCCTTTGCTGTTTGATTGTCTGGAGAACTGGAGTTTTCTTATATTTTGTCCTTAGCTGTTTCAGGTGGGTGGTTACATTTGTTCCTGTAACTCCACTCTTCCTGTGTCATCATTTTGGTGTGCAGGACTCCATCCCTCACACCTCATTGTTTTTCCTTAGTTCCAAGGTTTGCCCGTTTCTCAGCTGCCACCTTGGTTCCAAAGCATGCTGACTTTTCCTTGAAGGATCACAGAGTAAATATTTTTAGCTTTGCAGGACATATAGTCTTTCTTGCAACCAACCACTCAGCTCTGCTGTTACAGCTCAAAAGCAGCCCTAGACAATACATCCTTGTGGCTGTGTTCCAATAAAACTTTATTTTGAAAACTGGTGGGAAGAGTAGGAATTGGCCCATTGGGCTATAATTTACTAACCCCCTGCCACAGTTCAAGGCCTTACTTTGCTGAATTATTTAATATTTTTGTCTGGTTCCCTTATTTTAATTAACTGTTTTCAGAGACTTTTGCCAGTTATATCTGCTTAAAACACAAATCTTATCATGTTACTTATTGGTTCCCTACAACATCTTCCCTTCAAAAGTTCCACAATCTAACCCTTTTTATATTTTTGATCTTATCTCCAGTTATTCCTCATCTGTCATCTCACACACAGTCTGTTTAGCATGCTATACTGCCCTGTGATATTTCCTTAAACCTGCTTTTTTCTGAACTGCTCTTCCTTTCCTGTTACATTTTAGGTAACTTCTGAAGCCATCGACCTGCCTTAGGAGCCCTGTTCACATCCCACCTTCTTTAAGAAGCATTCCAGAGCCCTGAGGCGGAGGCAGTTTCTCCTTCCTTCATGTTTTAGCACATTGTTTGAATGCTCCTGTGGTGGTGACCTCTGTTTGTGCTTTGTCAGAAACCCCAGTGTGTGTTTATGTATGTCCTCTCTGTTGACCCAGAATCCCTCAGGAGGTGAGAGGCGTGCACTCTTATTTCTGTCTACTCTGCAGGGCAGCACAGAGCCTGACACTTGGCAATAAGTGTTTGAGGTGGCACATAAAGATCCATGTCTTGAAGGGTGCGATGCTCTGGAGACTTGTGATATTGTGGGCAAACTCTTGGCTCCTCCTTGGGGCACACATGCAGTCCCCTGAGGAGGCAGGTTGTGGGCAGGCTACCTGGTGTCTGGCTTACGCTCATGGGGACCAGGCAGTGGCAGGACCAGGTGGTGGCAGGCCTGGCCACTCCAGGTCTCCACTGCTACTGCCACTTCCTCAATGGCCTCTTGCCCTTTGGTTCCACAGAGCTGCGGTGCAACCCTGGGCAATTTGCCTGTCGCAGTGGCACCATCCAGTGCATCCCCCTCCCCTGGCAGTGTGACGGCTTGGTGACTTGTGAGGATAAGAGCGACGAAGCCGACTGTCCAGGTGAGTGTGTCGGGCAGGCAGACGCACATGGCCGTGCTTCCCGTCGGGGGGCGATGGTGTCAACCGGTACCCCGTGCTATAGCCATATGCTGGAACATTATTTCGAGCTGACTCCCTTCCCTTTCTTTCTCTCTCTGTCTTTTAAAAAAATAGATGCCTAACACAGGTAGATCTCAGAACTCATAAAGTAAGAGCCAGGGCTGTGGTGAGGTAAGAGAGGCACCCATGGTGCCACATTTCGGAGGTCCTGCTGGCCCTGAGAGCAGCGCCCTGTACTCTGGTGGCTTCTTGCCTCCGCCTCACCTGGCTCTGGGGGTAGGCGCCTTTGCGACTTGGGTAGCATCCTGACAAGGGTCATTTAGACAGGCTTTTGGCCTTGCATTTCTGTCCTGCTCACTCAGTCACTAGTTATCTTTCACTTGGGGGTTTTCTCCTGGTGATGCGTATGCTCCTGAGGACATATGCAGATGTCAGAGAAAGTCTGCGTTGCTCTCTCTCTCCCCTTGGTTTCTGCTCCAGCCCCTCAAGGAGTGTAACACCCCTCATGAGTAATGGCGTTTAGTACATCCCCGGTTTTCAACTTGGTTTGAGGTAGAAGGGGCAGCATCGTGTGTGTGAGAGAGACACACACACACACTAATGTGTTTAAGACCCAGGTGGTCCCGATAAAGCCCCTAAGAGGAAGGCCTGTCTCACTCCAGCATGAGAATCTTAGACCTAAACTCTTTGGCCTGGGATTTCTTCGTAGTCTGGCTTGTTTGATTTTGGCCAACTTGCTTTATCATTATTTTCTCTTCAGTGACTCAGCTGGGCTGTTTCCTACTCTGCCCACTCCATTAAGAATTTCCTAGCCATATGCTTCATTTATGCCTCTCTTTTTTCCTGGAATCCACCTGTTTTGTTTCTGCATGAACAGATCCTGCCCATCCTTCAAGACTTGGCTAGATGATGCTCCAGCAAGAGGGCACCTCTGGGCTCTCCGGCTGTAGGTTGGCTTTTGCCAACACCAGCTCTGTCCCTCTCTGACAGCACATAGAACTGCTGGTAATTCTCACCATCACCTGTGCCCATACTTGATCTCTTCTTCCAGACTGAGCCCCCTAAGGGCAGGAGACCTGTCCTCTTCTTCAGGGGGAGGGACCTGGCCTAGAACAGGGGTTCTTTTCAACATTCAGTAAATGAAAAGAGCATTGTAATTCCTGTAGGCCAGGTGTTAAAGAAAACCCAATTAACTCCAACGGCTGTGGGGGCGGGGGATGATCAGGTAAGACATTAAGTAGAAAGTGACATTCGAGCTTGGGACAGTTCTTTGAGGGGAGGGTTTCAGCATAAGAAATGAGGTGGTCTGGTCGGCCTATATTTGCCTGTAGAGATGACCCCTATAACGAGACCCCTTCTAATCGTCCCTTGAGCCTATTCTTCACTGAATTGTGCTTGTCCGTGGTTGAGACATTTGCCTTTCCAAACGAGAGTTTGAATGGTTGGCAACTGGGTTAGGAGCGTCTGGGACAGCCCTGTGTCTGGGAGCCCACCTGGTCATCCCTTGGGTCACAGCCCAGAGCATGTGAACTTGCCAGTGGTCCATGCCGGCTCAGCCTGGTGAGGACCAGTGATTGTGCCTGGGAGCATCCCTTGGCCTAACTTAATGGGGTGAGACTTTATATCCAGCCTCCTAGAGAATTTTCTAAACAAAGAACCAAATGGTTCTTGGCTTGCTTTAAAGTAGAAGCACAGCTTATCTACTTCTCAAAGCACCTTTTGGTTTAGCTTGTAAGGTTGTGTGTAATAACTGACCTGTTCAGTTATAGGCACTGAAACTGTGTAGGTACTCTTATGGTACATCTTGTTCATCTGTCTGTGCTGTGGACGTGCTGAAGGCAGTTACTAGATCTATTTTCTCTTTTGGGTCTTGTGGTCGGCACAGAGAGTTATAAGTCCACTCACACAAGTGTTGACTTGAAGTTCCATAAGTTTCTGTATTTTCTCCCTTGACAAAATTAAAGTCTATTCTACGGGAGCCGAGAGTTCTGAGTGGATGGCGTACTCTGGGCCCCCACCACTGAGGATGTGATGACAACCACAGTGTATGTGAACTCACTGAGGCTAATGGTTTAGTGTGATGGAGGAGGCCGAGGCCCTCCTGGCTCACTCCTGCTTTCCCCTTGACTCCCGGTACAGTGCCTGTCTTGTGGTATAGTGCCATGCCATGAGCTAGCTATGATAAGCAGATTGATTTCTGATTGCTTTTAGAGTTGGGATTCTGAGAAATTTAAGTTGTTAAAATATACAAAGAATAATATACTTGTTTCTCATTTCCCTGAATTAATAACTGCTGAAATTTTATCATATTTCTTTCTAGTTTATTTTAAAATTAATTTTCAAAAACATCATAGATATAGGTCAAGTCTTCATTAACATTTCCCCCTACCAAAAAAATAAAAGAAGAAGAAGAAAAGTCTTTCTTGGGAGTGGAGTGCAGACAGGAAGTTAGCTCTGGCCTTCCAATCTGTGGGGAGAGTTTAAACCTGTAGGAAGCCTCAGCTGTGCGTGGTCAGGTTGCTTTTGAACATGGACTTCTGGACTTCTGGAGTGACCTTACAAGATCATTTCATTGCCCTGCTAAAAGCCTGCTATAATTACAATAAAAGATATAACACCACGGGATAAGATAGTAGGAAAAGATATAAGACTAGATCAGTAATTTCAGCCTGGTTTTGGAAGGCAGAAAATGGGTGGCGTGCTATATATAGTCTGGGCATTCAGTCCATTCTCTGCAATGCAGGGCTGGAAGGCTGGAGCCGTAACGCTCAGACCCCACTGCCGGCAGCCTTCTGAATATCATTTATCCCATGAGACTCTTCCCATGAAATTTGGAAGGTGAAAGGAAGGTAAAATAATCCTTCTTCCTCTAGCACTGGTGTGGGTGTGTGGGCTTAAGATTGAGGTGACTGCAGTAGCTTCCACATCCCCCATGGGCCAGCCATCTCGGGACTGCCAGGTAACCATGGTCTGGCAGCAGTTTTCTGCAGTGTCCTCGCCTATAGATGGCAAGGGCAGCTTCCTGGCTCGTTGGGCTATGCCCGCAGAGGTGAAATGGACAATTCGAGGAGGCTCACTTTACTTGTGCGCACACTATAGCCTTTTCAATTGTTTTGAAAGTACCAATTAATTTCCTGTATTAAATCCCTTCACATTTGAAATACCTGACATGGTTTCTGTTCTCGTGACTGAACCATCTTTGATATAAGTGGGAACTAACAAAAGATATGTAAAATATTTAATGGAGAAAATTTACAACTTTATTAAAAGATATTAAAGAAAACTTGAATAAATAGAGACAGGATGTTCTTGGCCAGGAAGACTTGATGTGGTAAAGCTGCCTGTTGATCTGAGGATTCAGTGCATCGCCAAAGGGTTTTTTGGGACATATCACAAGGCCGTCCTAAAATATTTTGAAGGATAATGTCTTAATATTGTTAGGGCACTTTGAAGAGTAAAGAGTGAGCATTTGTCTTACCAGTGTCAGGCTTACTTTACAAGTGTCTCAGAGTAGCATGAATTGGCCAGTAAGACAGAAGAACTGCCAGAAACAGACCTAAGAAACTTGATATATGGCATATACACAATACTGTGCAAAGTACATAGTGCTGTGACAGTCATAAAAGAATAAAATTGGATCATACAGAAATATCAGTTTGAAATTAATTAAAGAAAAACTTCTAGAGTACAATAGAGAATAACTTTGATAAGGAAGGATTTTTTGTCACAAAAAATGTTAAATCTAAAATAAAAATGATCTCTATGGGAAGTCAACACGATGTAAAAAAATATATATATATATATATATATATATGCCTTACTATTAAAATGTACAGCTGAAACACCAGTTTTTGTTAACCAGTGTCACCATAAAATAAATAAAAATTATCAGTTTCACCAAGTTAAAATTAAGATCTTCCCTTTATCAAAAGGTATCACTAATGAATGTCAACAGACAAACCAGTGTGTGAAGATATTTGCAACACTTAAGCCTATAAAAGATTATAATTTAACACATATAAAGAACTCCTACAAATGGGCAAAATACAAACAGGCATGTCACAGTAAAATCGTCAAGAGTGGTGGTTAAACATAAAAAGATATTCAACCTTATTACTATCCTAAGACTATGTGAGATATCACCTTACAAATACTTAGATTGGCAAAAATTAAGATGTCTGACAAAACCAAGTGTTGGGGGAGATATAGATGGCTTGGAAATCTTATCTGCTGCTGGTGAGGATTAATCAGTATACCAACTTTGGAACTTCTCATATTCTGTGATCCTAGATTTCCATTTGGGGAAACTAGAGAAACTCGTGCAGCACCACTCATCCTGATATATGTCTTGGGAACGCCCCAAATGTCTGTGTTCACGTGGTGATAGATTCTTGCAGCAACATAGGTGAATCTTAAAAATAGAGTGTAGATAACAAAGGCAAGTTGCCACAAAGTAAGTACATACAGCACAATAAACACAAGTAAAACTGACCATTATTTTATTAACAGATACATACATGTATGATAAACTAAAAGAAAAAAAATGCAAAACAGTGATACAAAAATCAGGCTCCTGATTCCTCCCTGGTGGGGAGACAGAGGAATAAGATTGCAAGAAGCAAACATGTAGCTTCAAACCCTAAGCTGACGTTTGTGTTCTTAAATAGGTTTGGGGTGGGGGCTCACAACTGTATTATTAGGCTTTATTTCTTACATATATATTATACATATTTTTTTAATATTTCAGATATTATACAGCCTTTTTTTAATGAAAAGCCAATAGATGAAAGAGTGAACACCAACTTAGCATAGCAGAAAAGCTGCAACCATGGGCCTGTCTGAGAGAGAGAATGCCAGGAAATGGGCCCATTTGACAACTAGCACCCCAAAAGGCTTGGAAGCTCTGTATACCGAGGTGGGTGGCCATCTGGTATGGAAATAGAATTAGGGTGGTGGAATTCTTTTTCACCACCCATTTCTCTTCTTCACTCCGCAAAGCTGGTTGACTTTTTCCCACCAATAGACATGAAGTTTATTTTCTAGACCTACACTGCCCAGTATGGTACCCGTGAGTCACTTGCAGCTGTTGAGCACTTGAAATGTGACCATTTCAAACTAAGATCTACTACAAGCGTAAAGTATGCATCGGATATCAAAGACTTCGTTTTTTAAAAAAGTGAAACATCTCATTAATACTTTTTTATACTGATTACATGTTGAAAGTAATTTTTATATATGTGTATTGGATTAAATGAAATTATTAAAATTCATCTCTTGTTGAAATGTGGCTTGCATTATATTTCCATTAGACAGAACTTGGACTTTGCTGACTTTAGTCAGCAAAGTAGGAGATACCAGACCCAGCACAGGGGAGCCGTGGAGATTGAAACAAGTAATTAAGAGAAATTCTCTGTGAAGTCAAGTGAGACCCTCAGCCACGTCTTCTGCGCTGCTCCCCAGTTGCCAGCAGCCAGGTCTGTTTTCCCAGGTAGGGGATTGAAGGAGTCTTTCCTGGATTAACTGGCATTTCATGGAAGAGATAGAAGAGGGATCAACATAATGGAGGGTTCCCAGCTGGAAGGCTAGCTTTCTCACTGTGGTCTCTCCCCTTGAGGCTCCCCTTAACCCCACCAATATCTGGCCCCTAGTGCTTGTAGAGCCTCTAGTAGGCTGGACCACCTTCCTTTTAAACATGAAAGGCAAGGCAGCCAGTGCCTTCTAGACTCTGGAAGAAAGCATCCGTGGGATGCTCGCCATACTCTGGATGAAGCATCCTAGTCCGAAAGGGACAGAACAAAGTGGTTCGAGGTGGCCAACTCTGCTGCATGTAGAATAATGGTGGTTAAATGTGGGGGCTCAAAACTAAGCTGCTGAGTTGGTACCTGGCTTTCACCACTTACTGGCTATAGTTCTGTGGGCAAGATGCTTTTTGAACTTAATTGCCCTAATCTGTAAGATGAGAAAAGTAATAGTGCCTTCCTCTTAAAGTTGTCAGGTTTAAATAACATGACACATAGTGCTTAGAACAGAGCATGGCACACAGTAATGCCTCAATATATATTATCAGTTATTGTTATTTTACTTATTCGGGGAATAACTTTAAAAGTATATTCTGAGGTCAGCAAAATGGCAGTCTAGGAAACTCCAAACCCTCATTCCCTCACGGATACATTTAAAAAGCAACTAGAGACTGGCTAAAATCACTTTGTAGAAGCTCTGGAAAACAGTCTGCAGCAACCACAGGAACACCCAGTCAAGAAAAAGCCACATTGACATGGTAGGAGATTTTGTGGCATTTTTACTTACCTCTGCCCCACCCCTTCCCTGTTTGGTACACAAGGTCCTAAGAAAGCAACAGCCCAATGCAAGTTCCCTGCCTGTAACTGGAGGCAGCAGGGCAGACCCTGTTTGCAATGGCCTGACCCGTCTGCCTGAGGGACTGATTTCCTTGTCTGAGTCAGAGCTCGGAAGAAAACCAGCCCAGCTCTGATCTCAGGCTGTGGAAAGCTATGAAAGTGGCAAAGGTGATGCAGGAATACTGCAAAGCTGTGGGAGGATGGGGAGGGGATTGGGAAAGAGCTTCAGATGCCTGGGGCAAGGGACTGTGGGTGGAGGAATACGATAGAATATCTAAGGCTTTGAGAAACTGGGTGGCACTCTCTGGGAAATTAAGGCATTTAAAAGAAGCCATGTATGTTCAGGAATCAAAAAAAGTGCACACACAGGCCCAGGTAAGATACAAGTGCAGAAAAGACTTGAGAAAACCTTCAGCTTTCACTGCAGGCTGGTCCCCAGGCTCTTAACAAGCCCTGCTAATTAGTGGAGGTCTTCTTCAATGCAAAGTTAGTCTACAAAGACTGGGAGAGGTCGCTGTTTCTTCACATGCCTAATTTTCAATGACAGCAGCAAAATCACAAGGCATACAAAGAAACAGGAAAACATGGCCCACTTAAAGGAATAAAATTAAGTGGCAGAAACTATTCTTGACATACTAGACAGAAGCTTTAAAACTATCTTAAATGTGCTTAAAGAGCTAAAGGAAAACACAAAGAATTAAAGGAAATCAGGAAAACAATCTGTGAACAAAATGTAAATACTAACAAAGAAAGAAATTGGAAAAGGAATCAAGCAGAAATACAACAATTGAAGGATTCCCTAGAGGAGTTCAACAGTAGGCCCCACAGCCAGAAGAAAGACTAAGTGAACTTGAAAACAAGATATTTGAAATTAGAGTCTTTGGAACAAAATGAACAAAGAAAGGTGAACAGAGCCTTGGAGACTTATAGAATCACCCAACAGCAGAATACACATTTTTTCTTCATGTGCACATGGAACATTCTCCACAATAGACCATATGTTAGGCCACAAAACAAGTCTCAGTAAATTTAAAAGCTCGAAATCATACAAAGTATGTTTTCTAATCACAACGGAATGAAACTAGAAATCAACAGTAGATGGAAACTGGAAAATTCACAAATACATGACATTCAATGACACACTTTTAAACAGCATCAAGAAATCACAAAGGAAATTAGAAAATATCTTGAGGCAAATGAAAATGAAAACAACCACCCAAAACTGGGATACCGGTGAAAACAGTGCTCAGAGGGAAATATATAGCTATAAATTCTTAGATTACAAAAGAAAAAAGGCTTTCAAATCAGCAACCTAGCTTTATACCTCAAGGAACTAGAGAACAAACTAAACTCAAAGGTAGAAAAAGGTAAATAAGAAATTAAAAAACAATAGAGAAAATCAGTAAAACCAAAGATCAACAAAACTGACAAACCTTTAGCTAGATTGACTAAAGAGAGAACATCCAAATAACTAAAACAAGAAATAAAATTTGGGACATTACTAACAGTTTTATGGAAATAAAAAGATTATAACAGAGTACTCTGAAGAATTGTATGCCAACAAATTGGATAAACTAGATGAAATGGACAAATTCCTAAAAACACAGGACCTGCCAAAAGAAAATTAGGCATTATAATATCCTATGAACACTGATGTAAAAATCCTGAACAGAGTACTAGCAAGCAATTTAACAGCACATTAAAAGGATGATACACTATGACCATAATAATGAACTTAGAGTGCAAGGATAGTTCAAACTAAAATCAAACAATGTAATGCACCACACTAACACAGTGTGAGGGCAGGGGGACCACATGATTGTTTATGTGTTGAAAAAGCATTTGGCAAGACTAAACATAACACCAGCCTCAAGCTCAGGCTCTTACCTGTGCTTCCAAGTGGAGTTAGATTGGAGGTTTCAACAACTCCCTCCCTAGTTCAGTTAATTTGCTTGATGACTCAGAACTCAGGAAAACCCATACTCACTAGACTACCAATTTATTGCAAAGAATACAGTCAACAGCCACATAAAGAGATACTTGGATCAGGATCTCAAACAGAGGTGCTTGAGGCCAACATGGAAGCATTAGGTTAATGAACTGTCCCTCCTGGGTTTTTATGGAGGCTTCATTACATAGTCATGATTGACTAATTCTTTGGCGGTTGGCAACTGAACTCAATCTCCAGCCCCTCTTCTCTCCTGGGAGAAGTGTTCGGGGTTGGGGAAGTGGCAGGTAGGAGAGAAAGCTCCAAACCTCTAATCTCTTGGTTGGTTCTCCTGGCAACCAGTCGCCTCATTAACATGACAAAGGACACCTTAATCATTCTGAACACTTAGGAAATTCTAAGGATTTGAGGAGCTGTGAGCCAGTGGTTGAAGACCAAATAAATATCTTATAAAACAATGTTACAAGGTCAAAGACCTAAATATAAAAGCTAAAACTATAAAACTCTTAGAAGAAAATAGGAAAAAAGCTTCATAACATTGGATTTGACGATGATACGCAAAACAGAGACAACAAAAGAAAAATTGGTCTACATCAAAATTTATAACTGCTTTGAATGAAACATTCAACAGAATGAAAAGGCAGGTAGGGAGTGGGAGAAAGTATTTGTAAATCATATATCTGATAAGGAGTTAATATTCAGAATATATAAAGAATTTTTACAACTCAACAACAACAAAATCCAATTAGTAAATGAGCAGAGGACTTGAATTTTTCCAGAGAAGATATATAAATGGCCAGTAAACACATGAAAGATGTCCAACATGACTAATCGTTAGGGAACTACAAATCAAAAGCATAGAGTGATACCACTTTGTAACCGTTAGGGTGGCTGAAATAAAATCAAAACAAAATATGTTGGTGAGGATGTGGAGAGAATGGAACCCTTGCGCATAGTTAGGCCACTGTGGAAAACAGCACGGTGGTTCCTCAAAAAATTTAAAATAGAATTACCATTTGACCCAGCAATTCCACTTCTGGGAATACACACAAAAGAATTGAAAGCAGAATCTTTGAACTGCGCACTTAAGAAATAGCTAAAATTTTATGTTGTATATATTTTACCACAATGAAATACAGTCTGTTTTCTAAGTGTGAACAGAATGCAATGAAAAGGAATAATACAGCATAGAAAGAGATCTTATAAATTAAAAAATAAGTCCAGAAAATCCAATATCTAATTAATAAGGTTCTTTTAAAGAAAAGAAAAAAAGAAAGGAGGTAATTAGCGAGGAAATCATATAGATTTGAATTAAAAGGGCACAGTAATTTTTAAAAGACTTAGACAAGATACCTCCTTGTGTAACATGTCAGGAATAAAAGAGCATTATAACCCCAAAGAGTAAGAACACAGGTCACCATGAAAGGATCAGGAATCAGAGTGACATAGCACTGGTGCAAGTTCCACCTGGATCCAAAGTGCAACTGATTTTAATTGTCCAAATCAAAATTTTAGTTTTAGTTTTATTAAAGGTATTTAGATACACAATTGGAATATTCAAAGAGTTCTGTAAGACTTTTTATTGAAAAAATAGCAACCCCAGTGGGCCCCCTCCAGTTTCTACTTCTCAGAAGCAAATACTTGAGATTACTTTAGCTATTTCATTTTATATTTTTCTGTGTGTCTCTCAACTCCCTTCCCCCTTCACTCCCAGAGTTCTCTCTCTCTGCACGTGCTGCTTTTAGCTGGGCCATGGAGGAAGATTGTATTTCCTTTTTGTCAGCACATTTTGTTTTTACCCCAGAGTTGAACATTGTCGCCATCATCATCCTCTTGTTTATTGAAATAACAACTTTATTGAGATGTAATTCATATACCGTGTAATTTGCTGATTTAAAATGTTTTTAAAACTATTCACAGTTGTGCAACCAACCATTACCACAATCAATTTTAGAACATTTTTGTCACCTCAAAATGAAACCTCGTACCCACCAGCAGGCCCTTTCCATTTCTTCTTAAGCCTCAGCCCTCGGTAATCTCTAATCTATCTACTTTCTGTCTCTCTGGATTTGCCTCTTCTGCATATTTCATAGAAAAGGAATCATACAATATGTGGTCTTTTGTGTTTGGTTTCTTTCGCATAGCATAATGCTTTTTTTTTTTTTTTTAGCATAATGCTTCTAAGGTTTATCCATGTCATTTTTTTTAACTTTTATTTAAACATATATGTACTTTAAAATAAAACAAAACAAAAAAACCTTTGTGTGTCCTGTTAGACTTTTAATTTTTAATAGCTTTAACATAATTTACCGTATGATTCACTGGTTTTAAAAGTGTGCAAGTCAATGAATTTTGGTAAATATACAGATTTCTATAGCCATTACCACAGTTAATTTTAGAACATTTCCATCGCCCCCCGCCAAGATCTCCGTGTTCATTTGTATTTATTCCCTGTTCCCTCCCCTTTGCCCAGGGACCCACTCATCTGTTTCCTGTCTCTTACGGACTTTCTTTTTTTATTTTATTTTATTTTATTTTATTTACATAATATAAGTCATACAATTTGTGATCTTTTATGTCTCTCTTTCATTTAGCATAGTGTTTTTGAGGTTCATCTATGTGTCAGTAGTGTGCTCCTTTTCCTCACCAAATATTCCATTATATGGATAACACCACCTTTAGTTTATCTGTTCATTATGTAACAGACAACTGAGTTGTTTCCACTTTGAATAAAGTGGCCATGAATACTAGTGTTCAAGTTTTTGATGGGATAGATGCTTTCATTTCTCTTGGTGCAAATATGGAGGAGTAGAATTTCTGGGTCATATTATACATTTATGTTTAACTTTTTAAGATATTGCCAAATTGTTTTCCAAAGTGACTATAAATTTACATTTTAAAAAAATGACCTTAGCGGGACCTCTTTCTTGATTTCTCCTCGATTGTATATCCATCACATATTCCACCATAGTCATTTTGGAATCTTTTTTTCCCGGAGCCCCCTGACTTCACCAGTCTGGTTTGGTTCTGGCATCACCTGCTGCCCACCTTCCCAGCTGCCCTCTTGGGGTCTCCCTTCACCATCAACACGGGAGAATCAGGTGTACTGCCTCCTTCAGTAATTCTGTAGAAAAGGAACACAGGAGACAAAAGATTTTGATTCCTTGTTTGCCTTTTATTTTATCCTCACACATGATAGATTTGGTTGCATTTAGAATTATGAGCTAGAAATCATTTTCTCCTATAATTTTGAAGATTTCACTCCATTTTTTTGTAGAATGAAGAATGTCTTTCCATGTTGTAGAATGTCCTTCCCCTTTTTTTCTTGCTTTTTTTTTTTTTTTTAACAAGCTTTCAACTTTGCTGCTGATGATGGTATAATTCCTGGTTCTTTGAATGTAAGTAACCTGTTTTCTTCCTGGAAATTGTAATTTTGGTACATAGTGCTGGCCACGCAGTGGATCTTTTCACTTAAATAACTCATATCTTTCAGTTTAAGGAAAGAATTCATTAGAATTTGTTCTCTTCCACTTATCTAGTCTGTGTTCCTAGAATTCTTATTATTGGAAATTGGACCTCTTAGACTCATTTTCAATTTTTTCATTCTCTCCAGTTTTCTCTCTTTGTCTTTTTATTTCACTTTCAGGAAATTTCTTCTTGTACCACGTCTTTTAAGGAGTTTTCATTTTGTCGTCATGTTTTCATTTATTTCCAAGAGAGCTTTTTCTTGGAGGTGTTGTCTTGTTCTATGGATATATGTAGTCTTACCTTAGGGATGTTAATGGCATGCTTTGTTTAACTTTTCATCTCTCCATACTCATTTCTTCTGTGTTTTGTGCCTCTGTGGTCTATCCTTTGAAGGCTCTCCTCAGAGGTGGTTTTCCTGGCCTGTCTGCTGTTTTGCAGAGGGACTTGAAGCTCTGTACTCATGGGCCTCTCCGAGGATGAACCCACTGGACCGTTTCATTGGAAATCTCCTCCCCTTTTGGACCTTTTTCTTAGACTGGCCAGATTATTTTATAGAGGAATTTTCCCATCTGCCTGAAGACTGAGGTTCTGAGAGCTTAGCGGAGGCGGAGGGGCGGCGGGGCTGGGAGTCTGCCATCTCCTCCCTAAGTACAGAACCTTGGCTTTTAGCTGAACTTGTCCCCCGACTCATCTGTTTTACTTCTCATCAGTAACCCACCCATGTTTTGCTAGGGTGGTGGGCGGGCAGGGTTGCGTGAGTGGGTTCCGGATGTATTAGCTGCTTTCTTCCCTGACTTTTAATATGAGAAATCTCAGATCTCCAGAGCAGGTACAAGAATTGTACAGTGAATGCTCATATAGCCTTTACTTGCATTCACCAATTAATGGCATTTTTCCATAATTGTTTTCTCTACCTAAGTTGTTTTTTTTTCTGAACCCTTTGAGAGTGTGTTACTGCTATCATGACATTTTACCCCTAAATACTCCAGAATCTGTATCTTAAGAACAAGAATAATTCCTTAACCACAATATACTTTTCACATGCAAGAAAACTTACTATAATACTGTTATATACAGTGCATATCGAAATTTTTTTCAATTATCCAAAAAATGTCTTTTATGGTTTTTTTTCCATAGGGTTTATTCAAAAGTTACTTTTTTTTTTTTTATTGATCTTACATGACATTGATGGATTTGAAGAATTAAGGCCAGTTTTATAGACTGTTCTTCAATTTTGACTTTTGACTTTCTCATGTTTAGGTTCAGGTAAGACATTTTTTTCAATAAGTCATGAATTGTCACATCGAGGGGCACATGAGGTCATTTTTGTCCTATTATTGCTGAAGTTCAGTTGATCACTTGGTTGAGCTAATGTCTGCCAGGTCTCACTACTGTAAATGATTTTCCCCCTTTCATAATGAAGAGTAATCAGTGAATAAATAATGAATAAATAATTCGTGATGTAGTAGTCTAGGTGTTCTCCATCAGCCTTACACCTAAGTGTTTTGTGGATGATTCTTGCCTGAATCAGTTATAAGAGTGGTGGTTAAAAATAGTGATTTTGTCATTCTGCCATACATACTACACTTAATAAATGATATTTATTTTATAAAGAGCTTTCTATCTTATGGACTACAAGATTCAAGCTCATCTTGTACTTTTTTAGCTCTCTAGGTATGAAATCACCCTTTCTCTAAGGAGCCCTGCTCCTTTTAGTGAGGAATGGTATTTAAAAACTAAGATCTGACTGTTACTTGCACTCATGGTTATTTCGGTATCATTGCTTCTAGGCACTTCCAGTGGGTATAACTTTTTTAAAAATAGTAAGTGTATATTTTTTAAAACCTTTTTAAAAAATAGTAAGTGTATATCTATTGATAGTTCTGATTCTGATCTACACTAGAGTTCCTTCTCTCCTCCTCTCATCTCAACTTGTATCTCTCTTTTTCAGTAGTAAGTACCCTGGTTCCCAACATCATTGGTATATATACTCATTTGGCCAATCCTAAAATACACATAAAAGAGTTTGGGAATTACTACTTCTATAACACTACTAAGAACAAGTCTACTAGGTAAAGTCCAGGACTTCTTTGCAGTTCTTTATGTTATTAGATTATTTCCCACTGAGCGTGTACTAGTCAAAAGTCACTAAGATTCATTCTTTTTTTTTCTATGTGATAATGTTGACATTTATTCAGTTTCTACCCAGTTTTAGGACTGCCTCCTCATCTTGTTGATTTAATGTACTTTTAACTTTTTTATTGAGGTATAAACTCATGTACTCTAAAATTCACCTCATTTTAAAATATAGTTTCATGATTTTTAGGATATTTACAAGGTTGTGTATTACTGAGTTATTTTTAGAATATGTAAAACATAAACAAGATTCAAAAATTGTAACTGTATAAAAAGATTCTTAGAAGTTTTATTTTCTTTCCTATCCCTTTGTCCTGTTCCCACTCAGAGCCTATAGGTAACTAATTTGATTAGTTTCTGGTTTATCTTTCCTTATCTTTGTTTTTGCTTTTTTTTATTATTACAAAGATAAGTAAATATATATATATTTTTTTTACTTTTCTTTTTCTTTGCCCCTTTATTACAGAAAAAATATCTTACAGTGTATACTCTGTCTCAACTGATTTTTAATTTAACAAATTATTCTTGAAATCACTTTGTATTAATTCATAGGATCTTTTTCACTTTTTGTAGCTATATTACACTCCATCTTAGGGACATACCATACTTTATTTAACTAATCTCCTGTGTGTAGGCCTTTAGGTTGTTCTCATTGGTTTGGTAGTAAATGTAATGCTACAATAAATAACCTTGTGCATATGTTCCCCCCCCCTTCTATTGTTGGAGATGTACCTTCAAGTGAAAATTCTTAAATGTCGGATTGCTGGGTCAAAAAAGTCAGTGTATATGTAGTTTTGCTAAATATTGCAAGATTGCTTACTTTTTTACTTTCCCAGATATTGGCTTAGGATTTAGCTTTTGGGCCTCAAGTAAGATGAGAGTGATTTATTTCTAAAATAAAACATTTTGAGACTCAAAAATACTAAGAACTTTAAGGTAGGATGCTGGGACAACAGACTTAAACAGGCATCGTCCCCAGGCAAATTAACCTTCTCTAGGTTAATTATCACTTTGTCCTCTGTATTCCTTCCAGTTTTTAGAATTTTGTCATCTTCTTCCCAGTTCGGTTTATCCTTGTGACTGTGCCTTTTTCAAAACCCCATTATTCTTGTTTCAGTGAGTTTTAGGAGAGACTAGAAGTTAATAAATATGTTTTTGTTCAATCTGGTATCTTTAACCAGAAGCTTCAAAAACATTAATCTGGGATCTTTCATACCTGTAGAAACCACTTAGGCCTGAGGATAAAGAAATTTCAGACATGGACAAACTCATAAAAAGTGGCCTTACCCTTTCTTAGGAAGATATGATCTTGTAAAAGGAGAAAGTAAAGCAAGAGTGAAGATGGCTTGGGGTCGGAGAAACAGGATCCTGGTACAGAAGGGCTACAAAAGGACCCCAGGATCCCAGCCAGGCTCCGGCCCAGAGGACAGCCCACTCACACTGGCGCTGGAAGGTAGGGGGGTAGGAGGAGCTTCTCAGAAAACAGGAGCCGGGAGACCCTATTGCAGTTGAGTGTTTAAAATTTTTATTGCTAGTCTTTGTTATCTGTTGTACCAGCTCAGAAAAATTGGTAGATATGCAGAAAACCAAATAAAATTTAAAATTGATGCAAATATTAACTCCAAGAAGAAAACCAAGTTGTTCAAGAACTGAAATGACTTTATTATGCTGTTTGACTCACAAGTGAAGAATACTTACATTATTACATTATTCTACTGACTTTACAAAATTTATTCTTTGTTGGGAAGTTAAGAGTATATTGAGTTAAACTGTCACCCACCCTAGCATAAGTCAGTGGGTAACATTTTAAAGTGGATAAAACTAGAAACAGCCATGTAAACCAATTTGGAATTATGGCCATAAATATCAGAAGAAGTAAATAAAACAGGTGTCTCTGGGAAATTGGTTAGGAGCAAGCAGACTGGGAGGAGGGGAGGCAAGGTTTTCTGTTTCATCTTGTGATATACACATGTAAGAAGTAAGACCTTAGAGGAGAAGGCTTACTCAGGCCAGTCTGCTTCTGCCATATCTCTGTGGGATTTTTGAGATGCAAGGCCACAGCTTGAGTGTCATAGGGCTGTCTGGTAGCTTCACCTTCTGTCTTAGGCAACAGCAGAAGGTAAGACATTCTCTCTGTGAACTTGTGCCTGAGATAGATAATCATGGACCCAAGAGCAACAGGAAGGAGGGAGGTTTTGAATTTGGATCTTACAGGTCTGCCTTTTTGCAGTTATTGTTTCATTAAATATTGTCCACATGGACGTAAAATGGGAAAACAAAAGTGCTCGTGTTGGTATTTTAGAAGCATAGGTCTCAACCTTGGTAGGACAGAGTTAAAGGTGGTGGTCACTGGGCTAGCAAACCTTTAGCTTCAGTGAGTGTCTCATTAGTAAGGCCACCCTGGCCCTAGCTGGGAGGGAAAGGAATGAATTTAAAGAACATGTATGACATGATGGAAATACCATTAAGAAGTTTATATTTTTAGGCACTCTGATGTTAGAAATCCTGCTTTGGTAAGCAAGTGTTATTTGACTTACTGACATTTGATTTTTGACCTTGGTTCTAAACCTGTTTGGGTATAAAGTAGGAGAGTGATGTGTGTTCTGAAACCTTGTAGCGCCAAAGGGCCTCCAGTCTGTCTCACCTTCTTTTTCCTTTGGAGAAATTTCAAGCTCCTCTGGACCCTAATGCCATGGTTGGACAGATTTTAAATTTCTAGAAAACCAAATTAGAATCACTCACATTTTGTCTTTTATTTGCAAATAATCCCCATTTCTCTCCAAATGCTATTGGGAAGCAAGCATGCCACTGCCTGCCCTGACTCATCTTTTCTATTGGTCTTGAGGCTCTCCAGCAGCCCCCCAGGTCTCCATGGAAGCCTGTTCTGGGAAAGCAGAAACCTTGGCATGTCTGGTGCCCCCAGAGGAGCTGGAGGCCAGGAGAGGCCAGGAGAGGAGGCAGCTGCCCAGGGGATCAGACTGAGACAGACTTCGGGTGGCCATGCGGTGGGGGTGGCTCAGTTCTTGTGGACTTGTAAGAGGAGTGTCTACCTCCCCTGTGTTATACTTCTGTTCTGAAGCAAGTCTCAACATTTCTGAGGCTGCTTTCCTATCTGTAAAACATCTCCCTTTTCCTTACTTTTTCAGTAGTAATGTTGGCTACTCCATGTTGGCTTCTTCTTATTTCACATCTCCTTCCCTGGACTTCCATTCAGTTTTTGGTGACCAGCACTGCTCTGAAGTGCTGGTGAGGACACCCGAAGAGAGGAGAGCACAAACAGCAGCCTTAGATTCAGGGAGAAGCACTCTTTCCAAGATTTCAGGAGTGGGCTTGGAGTTGTGTTCGCACTTGAACTTGGCCCCATTTCAGTGACCACCAGTTGCTAGACAGAAGAGGAGGAGGGCTGAAGGGTGAGACCTTTAAGGGGGAACACTGCCCACTGCTGGCACACTGAGATGGAAAGAGGATGGAGGAGGAGGGAAAGTTGCTTTGGGGTGTCTGCATAGCTGCACATGCTCCAGCTGACCCTAAGGGGAAAATGCTGTCTGGATCTCAGAAGAAAATTTTTTATTGTCAGAGGCTCTGCCTCTTCTGCAGCTGACCCTGTCTCCTGCTCTTCCAGCCTACTCAGGAATCCCTCATCTGTCATCAGCACCATCCTCTCAGCCAAGCCCTTCTTTTTACTGGCAAAGGCCCAAGTCTGTCCTGGTGGGTTTCTGTGGTTTCTTGTAATGGGCACTGAATAAATGAATGATGAGGAGATAGATGGATGTGAGTGGATAGGAAAAATATGATGGAAAAGAGAAGGGCTCAGAATTGCCACCTGAACCACAGAGAAGCCTGCTCAGCACAAAGTAACTTCTTCTTCACCACTAGGCTTGCTGTCTTTAACTCTTTCACCTGTTGCCCCACCCCCAGGCTGCAGATGGCTTTATTCCAGCAAAGTCAGCATCTAGGCCACCTGGTGTTCAGTGCCATGCAACCGAACAGAGTGCTCTATTACCTTTTCTTTCTCTTCGCGTCTCTGTCCTAGATCCATCTGTCTTTCTGTGAGCATTGCGGCCTGTTATATACCAGGTGCTGTGCTCTGTCTGGGGAAGAGGCCAGGACATAAAGTGGAATCGCAGGTCTTGCTCGTTTCAGCAGACAGAAGGGAGATGTGAATTTAGGCGTAGCTTCCACCACACCCAAGCTTGTCCTAAGCCTGTCCCAGACATGCCCGCCTTTGCCCAAGCTATGCCATCTGCGGGGACGCCCTTTTGTTCCCCTCCGTCATCTCCCAATTATAAGTCCACCCTCCTTCAGAAGGCCAGTATGCATCTTCTTGATCCTCTGCCTGCCTCGGGAAGGGTGGAGGAGGGCTGTATAGCGCTGATCCAGAGCCACCAGTCTCCTCCCGGGATCATTGGTGCCAGGACATATGCAGGGGGCACCTCAGTCCTAGAGAGTTGGTGTCACTGGCACCTAGGGCTGGGTGTTAGAAGGGAGTAGCTGTAGCCACAGGCCATCTTCTGCAGGGTCAGCAGCAAATGACATGGCTGTGTTGGTGGTAAGGTCACCCCAAAGACCTTGAAGATGCTTCTCCTTTGAGGTCTTTGCTTTACGTTGAGCTCATCTCAGACACTGGTAGCACATTTTATATTTTAGAATGATTCGCAATCTAATGTCACCTGATCCCCATCCCATGACTGCAGAGGAGCTGGAAGTACTCTCCTGAACACTCAGTGGGGGAGAGAACCAAGCTGTTAGGGCTCGTGACTGCCCAGGGTATCCGAAGGAAGTAATGAGGCACACAGATTTCCGTACCAGTCTTTCAGTGCAACCTTTCGAAGAGTATTGGAAGAATGGAAGCAACCTAAATTTGAACCATAGGAGATTGTGGTAATTAAAGAAATCCATTCACAGAATACTATGCAGCCATTAAAAGTGATCTTTTTAAGTCTATTTAAGAATATGGAAAGCAGTTTATAGTCTTAAGCTTACAAAGCAAATTCTAAAATAGTGTTTGGTGTGATCCAAATGTTTTTAAGGATTTATGCAGAAAGAAGACTGGAAAGGTGGATCATAATATAGTAATAATGGTTAATATGTTTCGTCTTATCAAACTTGCATATTTCTCAAATACTTTACATTGAATATTTGTTATCTTATGAGAAAAATAGATTATTTATGAAGTAAAAATATCAGAGTCTGTGATACTAGCAGAACAAGACGGCTGGAGAAGCCTTAGTCAGTGAGGCTAATTGCCAGCCCCAGAGTGGAGGCTGCCCCACCCCGCAGCCCCTTGACCTTGACCCATCATGTTCCTCCACCTCCCATGTCATGCCACACCCTCTTGCCAAGCCAGGCCAGTCCCACTTCCTGTGTCCTTTGCCTCAGGCCAGCCAGGCACATTAAGGCTCCTGTGTCTGTGGTTCCATTTGTGTGGCTCTGCAGACCAAATTTGTCACTGTCCTGACCTTGCACTAGATATTTTTCACTGTACACCAAGATGCCCCCCATGCAGGCAGAGTGGGGAGGAGGGCGGCCCAGGAGGGACATTACCTCTGGCTCTCTCCTGTTCTATGCCTTGAAGAAATTTTCTCTTCTCTGAGAGGGAAGAGAGTCATTCTCTTCTCTCAGGGGGCTGAACACAGAAAAGAGCATGGAAGGACTGACCTACAAATGACCATTAGACCAGCAGCTTCCTGTTCTCACCTCTAGCCTTGCATCGAGGCCTGCAACACACTAGGGCCTGTGCCGGGTGCCAGGGAACCAGGCAGGAATGTGCCGGGGCCCTGGTCTTGAGGCTGTGAGAGGGACCAGCAGGCAAGTGGACAGATGGTGACTCCGGCCCAGTGCCAAGCATTTCATAAGGGGTCACACACTGTGGATCCCCCTTCATGCTAACAGGGGAGGCTCCCAGGCATTCTGGGGGTGGGAGGACAGCCTGGGCTCTGGAAAGAATCCCCATGGGGCTAAAGCCCACTGAGAGGTTTTCAGCAGGAAAGGCTGACCCCGCGCTGTGTCAGCAGTAGCCTGTTGGAAAGTGCCGTGAAGGGGGACCTCATTTCCTCCCAGCCCCGAGTAGTCTGACTACACTGTTGTAGGGGTGGTGCTCACAGCCCACTTCTCATTTTGTTTTCAGAAGTGACTAGGGAGTCTCGTCCGTACCATGGGAAGGAGGCTGTGGATCCGCGGCAGGGGAGGGCCCGAGGCGGCAACCCCATGCACTTCCACGCGGTGAACGTGGCGCAACCCGTCCGCTTCAGCAGTAAGTTGCAGACCTGCCTATTTATGACTTAAGCCTTGAGGCCCCACTTGGTTGTGTATGGGGTGTCTTTTAAAATGGCCCTTTGGGGTGGTCGGGAACTGTCATCCTTCTTTGTGAATGAGTCTGCGCAAGGCCATCCAGGCCCTGAGTGGTGAAGCCTGGCCTCTGGAACCAGGCTGCATGTTCTCAAGAGGTGGCTCCCTCCCAGGGCTGGGCTGCAGCGGCCCTTCTGTAGCCGGAAACAGGCTCCAAGAGACTCGGTGCAGCTGATGGTGTGGGAAGTCTCTACCTCTGTTTAAAAGAAAAAAAAATTGAGTATTTAATGAATGCCCTGTGACATTAAGATTTTAAAGGAGCATAACAAATTAAGGAAATTTTAAAGGCAGAAAAACCACAGCTGAACAGACATGCTTAGGCATGATGAGCATACTCACTGTTGCACGAGAAACACACAGAATCCTAGGCCTCAGTGCTGGATGGTTGGTTAGTCCTCACCCCACAGACGCTCAGCACTGGGAAGTACCTTGGAGGTCCCCTTTCACCCTGCAGGGCCACCAGTGATTCTCGTAGCTCCAACCTCATGGAAAGCCTGGTTCTCTGATGGAGACTGCGAACCAGGGTAGTGGGGTCAGCTGGCCGCTGAGCCCTGACGTTGTGCTCAGCTTCAACACATAAAATCTTGCAGGGGCGTAGTGTAAGCTTGGCGAGTGAGGAGACTGCACCTCTGAGAGGTCACATAAGGCGACTCCAGGACTCAGCCTCATGGACTCACAATTCTTAGTCCCATGTACTTTCATCACTTACCTACTTTCTTTTGAATAGGTAATATCTCTGCCTAGGGAATAATGAGACAAAGTTCAAAAGATAAAAAAGATAAGCCAATAGAAACTAATGTTCCCTCCCTCCGTTGCCCCCACTCGCTTCTGTCCCCAGCGGGCTTCCTCTGGACCCAAGATGTGGGTGAGGCACCAGGAAGGAAGCCCGCACTGCCACTCACCAGCTGAGAGATGCTTGGCTGCTGCACACACAGTGTATCCCTGCTCTAACCTGGAGACAGGACAGAATCCACCTACAGAGGGTATGGCAAGTCGAACACATTGTCGGAAGGAGGCTTAGAAACATACAGCAAAGGCTACCTCATGATCCCCTGCCCTCACACCCATGTCACACGCTGCACACCTCCCCTGCTTGGTGGTCCTTAAGGGCTGGTTCCTGTTTACCGGGAAAGCCTTCCTACGTGTTCCATCCTGTGTAAGCAGGCCCTCCCCATGGGCAGGTAATGCTGTCCCGCTGTGTTGTAGCAGTGCTGTGACATGCCTCACTGGCTCGGGGACCAGAGTTTCCTGTCCTGTAATCTCTGTCTCTGTGTTCATAAGTTACACACACATGTGCTCTAAGTAATAAAGACACAAGCATCAATCTTGAAGAAGTTTACTGGTTCCAGAGGCTGTATATTTAAAAATTGCATTTTGTTAATTGACTTTGTTAAAGATTGTTACTCTTCATCAGTGTACTCTTAGTTAAGAAGCAGTATCCCAGCATTTGAAAGTTCTAGGTTCTATAGAACACCATTTGAGATGGGGGCCTTTTCAACCCTTGGGGCAGATCTGCCTGGTGGGATATCTGGCCCGGCCTGTCTAACAGAGACACAGGCTCCAGCTGGCTACTCGGCCTTTGCCCACCGTGGAACTACCTGGGCCTCTTTTTCTCATCTGTGAGAAAGTAGGAGTTGATCTTACAATTTCAGTGGCCCTTCCAGCTCTAATCTCTCGAGCTTGTTTGAGGCGAGTACTGGCCAGCACTCAACTGAACAGAAGAGGACCAAGGACCAGGCTCGGGAAGCGGTGGGCTTCCTGGCAGGGTGGCTGGAGAGCAGGCATTGGGGCAGCAAGGGCAGTGTAGGGGAGCCTCCCTGCTCACTTCTACCAGGCCTTACAGTGAGCTGGTGTGGGAGTTCTGCTGTTCTGTCAACCAGACTTAATCAGAGAATGCAACCCACTTTACTGAACGAATTCAGCAACTAGTCTTTACTGCCAAGTAAATTAAAAGACCTTGTAGAAATGGGAGGAATCACTGAATATACTTGTACCTTAGATTGCATCTGTATCTTAGAGACACTTGAGCATTACACAGAGTACATGGTCTTAGAGGCAGAGCTTTTCCTCCTGAGCCTCAGTTTCCTTGTTTCGCTAGGGTGATTTCTGAGCAGCATAAATAATTTCGTTTTGGAATGAGGATCCTAATTTGGGGGGGGCAATCCCCTTCCGTCTTTCATGTTTCCTAGGGAAGTGCCCGACAGGATGGCACCACTATGAAGGCACAGCTAGCTGCTATAGAGTTTACCTGAGTGGGGAGAACTATTGGGATGCCGCACAGACCTGCCAGCGTGTCAATGGCTCCCTCGCCACCTTCTCCACCGACCAGGAGCTGCACTTTGTTCTGGCCCAGGAATGGGACCAGCCAGAGCGGAGTTTTGCTTGGCAGGACCAACACAAGTAAGTTCTAGGTGGGGACCCAAGGATCTGGGGGTCGGGCTAATGCCCACTGAGCACATTGCCCCTGGCAGCCGTGGCAGTCCTAAAGCATAGTCAACACTGACATCTGGGGGAGGACAACTCCTGCCACTAGAAACAAATGGAGATCCAGGGGTTTAGAGTGGGCATTGAGAATGGGGTGGGGCTCTCAGAGGGGTAGAGACAGGCTGCTGCCTTGTTATCTTGGGCCACTCCCTTTTGTTGGTCCCCCTTTGTGGGTTCAGCTCTCGTTGCTGACCTACAGGGGGACCAGGACTGTGTCAGGAGGGGCTGTGTGGTATGGGCCATCCTGGGCCTAGCATTAGGGGTATGCAGGTGGGTGGTAGTTTCTTCTGAGAAAGTATGCACTGCCAGGCCCTGTGCTCAGTGCCTTCTGGGGGTCTGCTCATTCAGTCCTCCCAGAAACACAGGAGGCCAGTGGGCGAGAAGACTGGGGCCCAGGTGAGCGAGCACATGACCATGGGCCCACCCTAGCTGGGGTATGCCTATGTTCCAGCGTGGGTAGTCTGGCTCCAAAGCCTGGCACTTGACTCCCGAGGCTATATAGTATTGAGGAAAAGTATGGAAACTGGCTGACGCCAACATCTCCCAGGCCCCAGCTTGTGGAGACAGGTGTGTGCCAAGGCTTGTGGTATGCAGGCTCATGCTGCCCCATTCACACTGCTTTGGGCAATAGGGTGAATTGCTAGAGTCACCAGATTGCCAGTGCCCCCTCCCAGCAATGATACAGGCTGTCATGCTGCCATAGGAGCACGATGGACTGTGTCAGGTGGGAGAGAGCTTTTAAGACCTGAGCTGTGTTTTGGCTCTGCTATCATACACCATGAAACTGGCAAGTCACGAGACTGTGCTATTTCTCCTTTTGCAGCTACAAAGTGAGAAGAATATCTCTTAGCTCACAGGGTGGTTGTGAGTCCTTGGAGAAGCAAGAGGGCTTATCCTAGTGGGTAGGAAAGCACCCATCTCCTCAGGGTGGGTGTCTGCATGGTGGTAGGCTGACGGGGCAGGGTGGCACTGTACCAGGGCTCGCCCTGTGGCAGTGGACCTGCTAATGACATCTCCAGGGCTGGGCTGATGAAGGGCACACACACAGCAGGTGGCTTTGACAGTGGGCCAGGTCCGCAGGCATGGCTGCCTCAGTGCTGTGACGTGCCCTTGGGGACAGCTGCAGGCATGGGTAAGCTGGCTCTGATTTGGAGACCCAGTGGGAGGCCGTGCACATGGTTATATCCACCACTGCACAGTATAATCATGGGTTTGATTTTTATCGAAATGTATAATTTATATACTATAAAATTCACTCCTTTAGAGGGTATCATTCTGTGCCTTTAGTGTATTCACAGAGTTATATTCAACTGGCTCTGTGTCCACCCCAAACAGGGTTAGCCTTGCTTAGAACGTGAAAGCCATATTGGATTAACTAATAAGAACAGTCTTGGCAGGAGTTTCCCAAGATAAAACTTTTCCTGACCTGAGAATTTGTTTAGAATTTTAATGCATTTTATTATTACAATTAAGTATCAAAAGTTTAAAAAATCATTAGTGCTTTATAAACTCAGTGCTTTAATGGACAGTGTAATTATTAAGACACACTCAACACATTATCAGTGGCTGCTTCCCTGCCGCTAGGCTGAGGTCCCTGTGTTTCTGTCCTGCAGGTTGTGGGTTGGCTACCGCTATGTCGTCACTGGCCGGAACCGCTCCTTAGAAGGCCACTGGGAGGTCGCATTCAAAGGTAAGCCTTTCTGGTTTTTCAAAAAGGTTGTTGAGTATGACTAGGGGGCACGTTTCCGGGGTCTCCCCAACCCCTCTCATTGGTAATTCCTGGCACATAGGGGTGTCTGGTGTGAAAACATGGAGAGGAATGGGCCCCAGTTCACGGAAGGGCTGTGATGATGGGTGGGCACCCTGGGGCCAGACCCCTCTACCAGGCTCCATGCAGGGGTGGAGCTTATCACTTAGTCAGGTTTCTAGACTGTTCATTCTCCTTTTAAAGTTAAGGACCTTAATTGGGGCACAAAATGAATATACAAAGTGTGCAGCTAACGTGAACCAGAGAGGGAAGGACAAGTTTCCTAGAACAGAGAAGTCCAGAATTAGAATCCAAAGCTTGAAGGAAAGCTATCAAGCAGATATAATTAAAATAGATTGAGTGTGTGTGAGAGGGTGTATGTGTGAGTGAGAGTATGTGTGTGAGAGTGTGTGTGAGTGAGCATGCTGCTTTTAGAGTTTTATGCTTAGTTCTTGGAAATACCAAGGTAGCACAAAGGAAGCCTGGCTGGTGTGGGCACTGAGCTCCTGCCCCACCTGTCCTTCCCCTGCAGTCCCATTGCCCCAGCACAGGTTTCACACGGGCCCTGGATGCGCCCCCTCTACTTGTCACCCAAGTCACATTACCCTGCCCTGTCCCTCATCAGTCCTCAGCTATCGGGCTGCTCTTTGGGTATCTGACTTGAACTTGGGTCCTGTTCTTTTTCCCCAAACATATTCCAGTCCTGCTGTTGATGTCTTAAGTGTCTCAGAGAGTGAAGGGGTATCGAGCTCAAGCAAAGCTCACCTGTTTCCCCAGCCTGGGTAACCTGGTGGCAGGTGACCAGCTATGTTCTCTGCACAGAGTCGGGGTGAAGATGCAGATAGGATCTGTGTTGAGAAGAAACAGGACCCTGGACAGCTGGTTTCCCTGGAGAGAGGCAGGGCCCACGGGGTAAGGGGTGATGAGCCTGGCACCTGGGAAGGGACAGGTTGTATAGGTAGAGACCGTGGAAGCCCCAGCAGAGGGGGGCCTTACCCACTGTCCCTTGCTCCTGCTTTTAGGATGTTACCCCATTCTTGTACCCTCCGAATGTCCTACTGAAAGCACCACCAACATTCCCAAAGTTCATAAGAGTAGTGTTTAGATTTCCCACAGGAGTAGTTGACAAATAAATGGAAATGGCTTTTGGGTTTCCAGGCCCCAGTGTCACAGTATGTCTTACAGAGCATAATTCTCTTAGTAGTTTTTCATCTGCCCTAATCACAGCTGTCAGAGGTGAATCCTAGGCCAGAGACCAGGCCCAAGCATAGAGTGCTGGCCTTCAGGACAGTGTAGATACTCCGAAACATGGTTATCTTCTTGATACTAGTAGTTCAAAAGAGAAATCATCAGTCTACGTGGTTTTTGGAGCTAGGAGGGGCATGGTACTCTTATCTGTGGTATGAGAATGGAAGGGCCTTAGGTGAGCTCTAATGAGCATGCTTGTCTCTTTGGCCCCATGGGGGCAAGAGATGCGTGACTTGAAATTTAGAAAAAGATAAATGAGTGTGTCAACACTGGCAGTGGTGGTTCAGTGTGTAGGGGGCCCCAAGGCATGCCACCCACACAGGCAGTGCTGTGGGGCCCTGACATCCAACAGCTCTGCGTGGTGCAGTGTATGGTTGGCTGCTTGTGCAGAATTGGGAATTCTGTTATGGATTTAAGTAGTGGCCACAAAATGAATGTGGCTAAAAAAGATTTCTCTACATGATAATTGGCCTAGACACTTGACGTAGCTCAACATTGTGAGTTGTTCTAGATTTGAAGACATTAAAGGAACATAAAACCAGATATGACGCATGAACCTTGATGGCATCCTAGATTGGGAGAGGAGTTATGAAAAGCTTCTTGGGAACAGTGAGGGGAATCAGATATGAGTTTGTAATACAGAGTGACTTGACGATACAGAGTACAGAGTGACTTAGACCTGACGATAGTATTGTGGTGGTGCGATTTTAGGAAATGAGTACTTGTGTGTAGGGTGTGGTGTCTGCAGGTGGAAAAGCTCCCTGGGATGGGGGGAAGGGATGGACCAAACTACAGGATGGAAGACAGGGCATTCATTTACTCTGTGTACTTGAACATTTCTGTCTTAAAAGTATTTTGAAGGTTTCTGCTAAGAAACTGCGGAGTAAAAAGAATGCTGAGAACAAAACCCCCAGCAAATGAGAGAATGGCAGAGTCCACCCTCCTGCTTCTAGGAGGAATGTGACTTGGTGGTACAAAATGGGGTCCAGCCAGGTCTGGGAGGTTGGATGTATCACAAAGATGGTGTGAAGTGGGTTTAAATCTTCGGTCTGTAATGATGAGCCCTTCCCTAAGACAAGATTGTCCTGAAATGTGAGCTAATAATAGTAAGAAGCTACCATGGGAAAATGTTTAAAATGTTTATTTTCAGCTACATCTTGTCCAGCATTTTCTTGTGCGTGTGTATGGTATATATTGACATAGTAGCAGGTGAGTGGTACTATTGGTGAACACATATGAGGCACTCCTTGTGTGCATTTTAAGTTGGAGCACTGAGCAGGAGAGGGCTCCCGAGGGCTTTCAGGAATGCAGTCCCCTGGCCTCTCTCCTAAATGGGAGGCTCTGCCTCTGGGCCCCTGTCTGCCAGCCCATCAGCCCTGCCCCAGGGTGAGACCTTGAGGATGTGACTGCAGCCCGGTCCTGGAAAGCTAGAGACGAGGAGCAGCCACCACAGAGAACACGGGGTCATCGTTTTTATAACGTGTGCCCCAAATTTGAAAAAAACAGATCCATGTTGCCTAGAGACTCATCCATGTTTTTCCACAAGCCTCCAAGTGACAGTGTTACTTCAGCTTCTGGTTATTACACTTGGTATTTATTTTAAACATAAAAACAGAAGCATGCTGTGTGTTTGATGTGTCCACGTGTTGTGTAACTTGCTTATTTAAGTTATGTTTGGCAACTTTGTCCTCCTTGTCTGCTCTGTGTCTCGTGTATGTACCTCTAGGGGCACATTCCTGTCACAGGTGGGCTGAGATCAGAGGTGCTGCTTAGGAAGTCCTTCTCAGCCTTGGTGCCCACACCCTGGGAGGATATAACCCTTTGGTATCCCTTGACCCACCCAGAACCTGCCTGTGGGACCTCAGATCTAGAAGCCTCTGTCAGCAGTGAAGAAGGGACTGTTGGGGGAAGGAACAGGCTCAGGCTGGCCTAGCAGCTGCTAGAAGGCGCAGGGCAGAGACAGTGTCCCCTGGGGTAAGTGATCGTCAGGCTAGACTCCATCAGGTTGCAGTTCCTCTTTGGAAAGGCAGCCCTGGAAATGAGGTTACCGCCTCTAGGACAGGGCATTTGTGAGGATCTACAGGCCTCTCGTGGGCCCCAGTGAACAAGGTGAACCATAAGAGTGCCACAGTACCAATACAGAAAGGTGAGGTCCTGCATTGGGGACAGGAGTGGGAGAAGTGATTCTTCCAAGCTGAGGGAACAAGGGGACAGAGGCAAAGAGTTGGCTGCCTGAGAGGTGTGCAGGAGAGGTAAAGTCAGAGGAAATGAGTAGGGCCTGCAGGTGGGAGATGGCACAATGCCTGCATGGCTCCTGGGATGACTGCAGTGCCTTCCTGCAAGATGTAGGTCCTTCAGGCGGAGCAGGACGTTGATGGCGGAGGTTGTCAGGAAGTAGTGGCAGGCCCTGGAGAGGAATCTGCTGGAGCTAGAGACATGCAAGCCCTCCCTAACCAACCCCTCTCACACCTCACACCCTTTCAAACATGTCCAGGATCTCATCATTTGTCCCCAGGTAACAGCTACCAGATCTGACATCACTCACCTAAATTACCTCAGCTACCGCCACCAACCTGGTCTCCTTGCTCTCACCCCCACCCACTCCAGCCTCCTCACATGGCTGCCTGAGGGTCCTCACTGAGACCTGCAGTGAGTTTTCCAACTCTGCCCTCCACTCCCACCATGCCCTTAGCCCTCCTCTCCAGCCACAGGGGTGCCTGCTCTTCCCACATGCTCTTGCCTCGGGTCACCTTTCCTCCCACTGAAGCCCTCCCTAGGCTGCTGCTGCTTCCCTGCTCAGGGCACACTCTGCTGCAGAAGAAAGGAACTTAGCTGGCCTGGCCTTGGCTAGCGTCTGGGGCCTGCTGGGGGGTAGGTGGAGCCTGCTCTGCCAGGACCGTGAGAACAGAAGGATTTATGGTGAACACCTGCTTTCCTTGGCGGGCCTGGAATTGCGGTGGGCAGAGGGTTGACACCCAGGCTTCCCTGGGCGGAAGCGCCGCATGTTGCAGCACTGCTGGCAAAGGCCTACTCCTTGGCACCTTCCCTCAGGCAGGGTGAGCTTTAGGGAAGCCTGGCTTCCTCCAGACTCCTTATGAGCTGTCCCTTCCCTGGTGTATCTTGTTGCATCTCTATAATAAATCTTAGCCGTGACTATGGCTAGATGTGGGATTCCTTGAGTAAAGCAGTGAGCCTGTGGATGGCGTGGGACCCCCAGCACAAGCAGTGTCAGGAATGTTGCTGCACCCTCTCCCTCCATCTTCTGCTCCCATGTCTGCTCCAAGGCCTGCCCTCATCTCCCTGCTACAGCTTCGTTCTCACTGTCACAGCCATGACCTTCCAACATGTATACTTTACTTATTCTGTTCATCATCTGTCTCTGCCCTTTACAACCCCCACTCAGATGTTGGCTTCACAGAGCAAGGATCTTTGCCTGCTGTTGTTTCCCAGTCTGCCCTGAGTACCTGTGTCCAGGATTAGGGCTTGCCAATATTTGTTCAGTCAGAGGGAGAGTGATTAGGAGGCTGTGTTAGATTCCTGGGACCTAAAAGAGAGGCTTTGGGGTTCATGGCTCTCTCCCCCAATACCCCTACCTCCCCACCCTGAGCTGCAAGGGAGTGTGACTTCTGATCACCTCATCCCCAGTTTGGAAAGCAGGAGCTGAGAGGATGACAAAGAGTCTCCCTGGAGCTGGAGGTGGGTCCCAGAGAGCCAGCATTTTCCAAGAGTTCACCCTGCCAGTTGGTGCTCCTGGCATGTGTGGGAGCCACAATTCTGCCTGAATTGTGTATTCCTAGCAGGTGCAGTGGGTACCATCAAGTCATTCTCCATTTATCAGTTGATACCCTGTTTTAAGGAAGAACCTTCCCATCCCTGCCTCTATTTATTTGTTCATTTTATCCATTTGAACACATTACTGTGTTATAACTCATTACTTCACTCACTCTTCATGTGGTTGCTCTACCTTTAAACATCCCCAGCAAAGGGCAGTCCTCCCCTGGCTCTTGGCCTAGTATGGCTCGTTCATGTGCTTGCCTCCCTGGCTTCACAGGAGCTCCCCCTGTAGTGCAAGTGCCCAGACCCACTTTCAGAGGAGCTAAGGGAAGTCATGAGTGAACGAATGCCCTGAGTGCAGTACAGCTAAGACTTAGCAGTCCATGAGCTCTTTGATTATAGTCAGTTTGGGAGGGCCTTGGTCCTTGTGAAGACTGCACATGATTGGGATGTTGACATCATGTAGTAACGGCCAGTCCTCATTTTTGTCTCATCAACAGGTTCCTCAGAGGTGTTCCTGCCCCCAAACCCCATCTTTGCCTCAGCAATGTCAGAGAGTGACAACATGTTCTGTGCCCAGCTCCAGTGTTTCCACTTCCCCACCCTCCGCCACCATGACCTGCACAGCTGGCACGCTGAGAACTGCTACGAGAAGTCTTCGTTTCTGTGTAAAAGAAGTAAGCCACCTTGAGCGTGATTTCTCTGGTGAGCCGTAGGGAGCACTGCTCGTGAGTGTGGCTTTCTACTTTCTGGACCTTGATGTCAACCGTGAGTGAATGTACCTATTTCATAGTGGACAGCGGGCGCACTGCGCCTGGCTCACACTTTAGTCGGAAGGCGCACAGGTGCCTTGGGGGTGAAGGCAAGAGCCTGGGCTGGGGCACAAGGTGAGTATGAGCCTGAATGGCCTGCCGTTTATGACCCAGGCTCTGTGACCTGGGCAATGATTGCCATCCCTGGCCCTCGTTTCTCTTTCCCAGGATAGAGGCAGTAATTCCTGCTCTTCTCAGCTCGGTGTTGTTAGGAGACTAAATGAGAATGGTGACAGGAATACTTGTCACATATCGTGGTATCTAGGAGCTTGTGACTCCCTTGGTCACCTCCCCTGCTCTCTGCTGTCCTTCTAAGACCCCTCACTCTGCTTCTCTGTTTGCCCTGTCTGGACCACTTCCTTCCAGTCTGTGCTGTGATGAGTCTTTCCCTGTCCTTCTGCCAGCTCTCTTGCCCACAATTCACATTGAGGTCTCTTCCAGCTTTGGGGGTTTGCATTGTGGTTGTGCTGATCAAGGGCAGGGCTCCCCAACCTCACCCAGACCCCTCTGCTGTGGATGGAGGGTGGAATCGTGCCCAGATGCAGCCTGTGAGGCAGGGGCGGGTTGTTATTCGGTTTTCATATGCTTAGAGCATTTTCCTTATGTCTTTCTGTTATTGATTTCGAGTTTGATTCCATTATAGTCAGAGAATGAGTTCTGTATGGTAACCGTTATTTTAAATTGGTTGAGGTATGTTGTATGCCCCCAGATACTGTCTGTCTTGGTTCAAAAATGTGGGTTTTTTTGCTGTTGAGTTGGGGAGAAAGTAGGGGAGCAGGAAGAGCATGTGTGTTATGTGTGCGTGCGTGTGTGTGTGTGTGTGTGTGTGTGTGTGTGTGTGTGTGTGGAGAGAGAGAGAGAGAGAGAGAGAGAGAGAGAGAGAGAGAGAGAGAGATAGAAAATGAATTAGATCTTATTGGTTGATTGTAGTGGTGGTCAAATATTCTATTTTTGCCAATGTACTGTCTAGGGTTCTGTTGATAGTTGAGAGGGAGGCATTGAATTGTGGAGTTGTCTACTTCTCTTTTTAGTTCTATCAGTTTTTATTTTACAAGCTGTCCTTTTGACATATCCCCATCATTATATGAGCATTTCCAGATTCATTTTTTTATACTCTAGAATCAGCCTTTTCTCCAAGGAATTTTAGAGGACCTGTGCACTAGTTATGCTCATTGCTTTTACATCATCTCAGTGGACAGAGCTAAGATGTTTGTGTGCATGTGTGTGTATACAGATATCTTAGATGTTGATTTTAAGTATTGATTTTGTTTCTTTAATGATTATAGACATACTGAAGTTTTCTAGTTAATTTTGAGTCCATTTTGGTAAGTCATATTTAGGGCATTGCCAATGCAATCTAAATTTTCTAATTCATTGTTAAAAAAATTCTCTTAGCATTCTTTTATGATTTCTTGAGGCATTTTATGCCTATCATTATGACCTCTTTTTAATTTCTTATATTATTTTTATTTTCTTCCTTCCCTCTTGCTCAGTTTTGCTTGGGTGTTTGCCTCTTTGGTTCGTCTTTATGAAGAAACAGCTTTGGGTGGTAATTGATTCTCAGTGCTCTGTATCTGTTTTCTGTGCCATTAATTTTTGCTGCCAATCTCTATCCTTTTACTGTCATTAGGTTTACACTTTTTTAACTTCTAGAATTAGATTCTTAACTCCTTAATTTTTAGTATTTCTAATAAGAAGCACTTAAGCTTCAGTTTTCCTTATACATACATACATACATACAAACAGTAAAGTGCCAGACCTTAAGTGCAAGTTTGATTAATTTGTACACATGTGTAACCACTTCCTAGGTCAAGATGTGGAATGTTTCCAGCACCCCAGAAGATGCCTCCTGCCTCTACCTAATCAATATATTTATCATCTTCCCAGAAGCCATTCTATCATAGGTTAACCATAGATATATACTGTATTTACTAATGGTTTCTAATTTAATGTTGTGGGTTTAAATGTACTGTTATCAAATAAGATGATATTTATGTTCTTTTTTCTTTGTAAGAATTTGTTTTGTGGCCTTGAATTGGGTTTATTTTTGTTACTGTTTTGCATGTGCTTTAACTCTGAGCTGTAGGATTCTTTATGCAGTTATTAACTCAGGCTTTTGATAGACTGCATAATATATCAGTTGTTGAAAAACATATCGTACTATCTCACTGTGGATGTTGATTCATCCATTCTTTCCTGATATTTTCTAATTTTTAGCTTTAGCTGCCTTCAGATCATGTTATCAGGGACATAAGCCCTTAATCATTGTTATATCTTCTGGTGAATTAAACCTTTTTATTATTATGTAATGTTGTTTTTTTATCCTTAGTAGTTTCTCTTTGCTTTACATAAATTCAGCTGCTTTTCCAGTGGCTGCTGTAAAATGGTGTTAAGAGAACGTGCTTAATTGTCAGATAGCCAGAGTGTTTAATCTGGGTTTGGCCTTGAGCAAGTTTCTTGAGCTCTGTTCCTTGGGTTCCACATCAGGAAAGGGGGTAGCAGAGCACCCACTTCACTGTATTGTTGGGAGAAATTAGTTAATATGTACAGTGTGAAGAACACTCTTAGTTGTATGAAAAGCTCTCATTATATAGTAATTTTTATTATTATTACATAATATTTTTGTGTTAGCTTCCTTTTGATATGTCTTTGTGCTCTTTTAATTAAATATTTAAGTTAATTTTTAGCATCTTATTTTGAGCTATTAACAAGATTTTTTTTTTGCTTCTTTTTTCTCTTTTCTCGACTTCTATGGAATTAGTCAGCTTTTCTCGGGTCTCTTTTTTTCCTATACTAACTCATAAATTATATATGCTTATCCTTTTGGTGGTTACTCTTTCATTTTTTAAAGGGCATAATTGATTTTTTTCTACATCTAAAGATAGTGTCTCTAAATTCCTTCCGAGTAATATAAGTACCTTATATTATATTGCTTTAGCTCCAGTAGTTCCCCAGCTTTTAACTTGCAGATATTTAATTTATTTTTACACTTTTCAAATGAATCATTTATTGTTTTATGAAATCAATATTTATTTAGATTTCTTCTCATGTTTATCAGTTTCTTGCTTATTATTCTTGCATCCCAATTCTTCCTTCTGGGTTCAGTTTTATTCCTCAAATACATGTTTCAAGAGCTCTTTGAGATGAATTAGTGCTATACTTTTAGTCTGTGAAAAATCTATACAGTTGACCCTTGAACAACATGTATTTCAACTTAATGGATCCACTTACACATAATGGACTGTAGTTTTGATGCACGGTTGGGAATCAGAGATGCAGAGGCCCAACTTAAATTATGCATGGATTTTCTACTGTACAATAGGTCAATGCCCCTAACACCCTTGTTGTTCAAGGATCAACTATTAAACTTCCTATCTTCCTGCTCCACAAACAGGCTATGTGCACTCCACCCAGATAGCAAGGTGCATCAGTGTAATAAGGTTGGCCTTTGCCATAAGTTCTCCTTCTTGCCTGTCCTTGACTATGACCTAGTGACATTCAAATGCTCCAGTGAAATCCCTTCGTGCCTTTGCTTGTGTACTCCACCGTGACTCCAGATAAAGGCACTTGCTGCAGATTCTCGCACATCTGTGCATGTCCTCATTCTCTCTTCCTCCTCTTCCCCACTCTCTCCCTCTCTTCCCACCTCTCCCTCTCCCTCATTCCCCATTCACTTGATTGAGCCTTGCCTTTCGTTCTCCTCCCATGTGACCCTCTCAGCATGTGGTGACTGTCTCTCTAGAACCTATAATAAACTTTGTTTACTGAGTATAATAAACTGTGTTTTCCTGAGCCTTCCTGTGCCCTCTCTAGTAGCCACAACTGACCTTTGCCTAAGAGAACACAGAATAGTAGATAATCTTCCTCTTTCTCATTACTTTTGAGAGGTTCTCTTTCTTGATACACTGAGGTTTCATCACATTGTGTCTAGCTGTTTGTCATTTTAGAATACTGGAAATTTATCTGTTTGATTAATTATGGGACAATCTCAGCCATTATTTCTTTTTTGAACAGCTTTATTGAGATATAATTCACAAACCTTATAATTCACCCATTTAAATGTACCTACCAATCAATGTTTTCTAGTATATTCACAGACATGTGCAACCATTGCCACTAATTCCATATACCTGTATATCTTGCTATATACATGTTAGAATCAGCTTTAGATTTATACTGGGTTAATTTTAGTTATATGTGGAAAAGTTACTTTTATATACCCTCTATTCCTTTTTCCTCTTTTTTAATACTATTATTAGATACATTATATATCTTAGCGTTACAAGCTCAACAATACATTGTTGTGATTACCATCTTCAGTCATTTCTTCAGCCCAGTATACCTTTGTTTCTATGTACCTCCTTTGTGCTGTTATTGAAATATATAATACATATACATTTCTATAGATTACATATAGGCTGGTCACTATATTATACACATATTATTTGATACAATTAATTTTTTAATCAGTTAAGAGAAAGAAAAAATACTCATTAATACTGTCTTTTATAATTATATAATTACCTTTTCTGATGCTTTTTGTTTTCGTGTATGGATTCAAATTACTTTCTGAGAAATATTTGCTTTTAGCCTTAAGAACTTTTTGATGTTTCCAGTAAGGTGAGCCTGAAAGCAACTAGTTCTCTTAAGTTTTTGTTTGTCTGGGAAAGTCTTTATTTTGCCTTTTTTTGAAAGATAGCCTTGCTGTATATAAGATTCTTGGTTGACAGTTTTTTTCTTTGAACACTTTGAATGTTATCTCACTTCCTCTGGCCTGCGTTGTTTCTGCTGAGAAGTCAGCTATTTATCTCACTGGGGTTTCCTTATAAGTAGCGAGTTGTTTTTTACTTGATATTTTTTAAATTTTATCTTGTATTTGACTTTAAGCATTTTCACTGTGGTGTGTCTGTCTGATGGGTTAGGTCTTTGCATTGATTCTTTTGGAGTTTGTTGCACTTCCCAGATGTGTAGGTTTTTTATTTTAATGAATTTAGGAAGTCTTCAGCCATTATCTCTTTAGATACTTTTTTCTACTCCTTTGTCTCCCTTCTCTTGGCCCCCTTGTTTTATGTATGTTGGTACACTTGATGTATCCCACTCAGCCCTGGAAGTTCTTGACTAATGAGTTACATAGATTTGACTCTAGTCTTAAGTGAGGCACAGACCTGTGGTTGTGGGATTTCTAGAGTTTTTCTCGACATTCCTACCCACATTTAGAGACTGGAACAGACTTTTTTCTTGTGTCCCTTTGTCTTTCACTGAGCACACGTTCCTTTGGAAACTGCCCCTGCCTCATCCAGCGTCCCTTCCCCAGGCATCTATCATGTGTGCCTGCTAGCTTAAGGCTTTGAGTCGTCAGCTCCCGCTTATATCTGGCCATGGCCATTTGTCTTCCTCTATTCTCAGGTCAGCTCTACACAGTGTTTACTGTGTGTGTATCAGTAGTAGACCAAGTAGACCATCTTCCCAAGCAGAACCAGCAGCTTCTTGGGCGACTCATTCAAGATACATTCTGATTTTATTTTTATGAATGCATGCATGTATGTATGTATGTGTGTATGTATGTATTACATTTTGATTTTTAAATGGTTAGCATGCATGACATCTGCTTCTTAGAATTGAACTCATAAGTAAATTGCTTAAGCAACTTAAAAGCGGACACTTTTCCATGGGCTTTTCCCTGGAATCTGGCACTTCCCTATATCCTTTTATCCTAGCTGTCCCAGCTTGTAGCTAAGCATGCCCTGGCCAGGTGTGCTTTGTCCTACTAGTGTGCTTTAGTGTCTTTTCTTAGACAGCTGGTCACAGGAGTGCGCTCAGGTTGATCTTGCCAACTCCTCTGTTGTCATGTTCATGGAGAAGTCAGGGTTAGTTCTGCTGGTGACACATATGTGTGTGCTTCTCTGTGCCTGTTGCAGGTCAAACATGCGTCGACATCAAGGACAATGTGGTGGATGAAGGGTTCTACTTCACCCCCAAAGGAGACGACCCATGCTTGAGCTGTACCTGCCATAGAGGGGAACCGGAAATGTGTGTGGCTGCCCTCTGCGAGAGGCCCCAAGGCTGCCAGCAGTACCGCAAGGATCCCAAGGAGTGCTGCAAGTTCATGTGCCTGGATCCAGGTGAGACTGATGATGGGTCATGAGTCAGCCTCCTTGTTCAGAGGCAGAAGCTACATGGCATGTTGTTTCCTCTGTGAGAGCTCATGGCACATAGCATAGCAGCAGTGGTAGCATTTGCTCACAGAGTTATCTCACAGACTTTGATAGGCAGCTACTCTAGTGAGCGTATGTGTCTCACACAACCCAGCCTCCTCTGGCTACACCTCACAAGTCGGCTCATTTTAGCTCTCAGGTAACATATCATTCACTGGTGAGCTTGAACTTGAGTATGGCTGTATGTTCACAAATCAGCTGTAAATGATGGCTTTAGACCTGTCTTTCTTTCCTTTTAAAACTCGGAGCAAGACTTCCAGTTTACCGTGCCCCCCAATTGAGCTTTTCATGTTTTCTGAGTATGTCAAAATGGTGGGTAATGATGGTTTTCATTGTTCATAGTCATCACTTTTCACTGTTAGAATCTTAAAGAAAAAAATATTACTCTCAGTTTCAGGGTAAAACTTTCCACTAGGTGGTGCTTTGCAGGTGAACACTATGCACGCATGTGATCTCTGGGTGACCTTCCTTCCACTTCCAAAAAAAGAGCAGCAGGTGGGCTTCTGCTCTGTAGGACCATTAGCGTGCATCAGACTCCGTGTAGCATGCTGGCTTGTTCTCCACACCAGTGCAGTTGACATCTCTGTATGAATTCGTGATCGCAGGAGTAATGTAAATCAAAAGCATTAATTTGTTTCTTTCTTGGCTGCCACAGTATGAGAGTGATGTGGATAGGGACTTGGGGAAGCCCCCGGACTCATGAACCCTGCAGAAAGCAACTTGGATCAGGCATGGTAGCCATGGGGCTGGGTTGCCTAGTGTTAGTGCGAAGGGAGCTAGAGCTGGCATGTGAGGGCCACAAGACTGAGAGCTGTCCCCGAGTGTCAGTGTCCTTGCATACCAAGAAGGCTGCTGGCAAGAGGGCAGAGCAGAGTCAAAGGCTGCCCAGGGCTCAGCAGAAGTGGGTGCTCTGACACATGTCTCATCAAAGGTGCACAGTCAGCTGCAGAGAGTAAGGAGCCCATATGTGACCAGATACATACAAGGATGACCAATCTGTGGACATGTATGACCTGGAGAGCCCATGTAGCCCTGAGGACTTCTCAGCAGAGCAGGGCCCCCAGGCATCTTCTGTACAGCTAGAGCAGCTTAGCCGGGATCATGCCCTGCTGCTTGCACCAGCCTTGCTTCTGCAGGTTCCTTACAGCCTCCCAGGCCAAGTGCCTTCTCTTGGGAAGTACCCACACGGCCCAAGGGATGTGGAGATGCTGCCGCCAAAACTGGAGACATGGAGAAAGTGTTTCTTCTAACAAGGCAAGGGTGTTTATTCTCACCAGACTGGTTAGGGTTGTATAGGATATCAAGGGGAGTGCCAGAAAATGAAAAGGCATCCAGACCTGAAGGGAAGAAATGAAACCATCTCTCTTTGCAGACAGCATGGTTGCATAGAAAATCCCAGAGAATCTATAGGAAACTAATAAGCAATGTCTCCAGATACAAGGTCAATATACAAAAATCCATCGTGTTTATATATGCTGCCTGTGAACAGTTGGAAATTGAATTTTTAAGAAGAGTACCATTTACAGTAGCACTAAAGAGCATGAAATACATAGGTATAAATCTTAGAAAATGTATGCATTATCTATATGCTACAAATGATGAAATACTTATGCATAAACTCAAAGGTGTAAATAAAAGAGATATACCATGTTCATGAATCAGAAGATTCAGTATCATGAGGAGGTGAATTCTTTCCAAGTTATCTGTAGATTCTTTGTAGTTCCCAGCCAAAATTTTAGCATATATTTTCATAGACATTGACAAGAGATAAGCAGCATTTTTAGATAACCTCAAAAGCAGGACCCACAAAAGAAAAATTAATAGACTTTATTAATATTGAAAACATTCACTTTTTGAAGGATAATAAGAAAATGAAAAGCCACTAAGAAAAAATATTTGCAAAACACAAATGAGACAAAGGTTTTGTGTTCAGAGTATATAAAGAACTCTAAAAACACAATAATAAGAAAACAAACCATCCTGTTTAAAAATAGGCAAAAATATGTAAAATGATACCTCACCAAAGAAAATACAGGTTGGCAGCCAAGCACCTGAAAGGATGTTCAACAGTGGTCAGAAGGAAACAGATTGAATCTAAATGGGGTACCACATGTAATGGAAAGGCTAAAATAACATAGCTGACAACTCCATGTGCCGGTAAAGGCACAGGTGGTGACTGCATCTCTCCCAGTGCTCTTCCCTCTTGTCCCATGGGTGCCCTGGGGCAGTCTGGGGCCACAAGTCTAAAAGAGGTGAGATAAGGTGCCTGGTCTTGCAACAGCAAGTAGCAGAGCACACATTGGGGTCCAGGACACTAGCCTCCAGTTCTGCCAAGCTTCTGCCCCACCTGCTGTCTTCAGTGAAGATTTAGAGCCATTTCCACGTAACCAAGTTTAGCGATATGGTAGAGCTCTTCACACCCATGCTGGGGAGGACCAGGGGTGACTCAGGCATCAGACCAAGGGTCAAGCCAGGTAAACTACAGGGTGCCTGAATCCAACAGCATGTACCCCAACAGGACATGTCTTCTAGGGCCCAGGGGTAGCTAGGGACCAGCAGCCTAGAAGATAGAAGACAGTCCTGTCTTGCACAGTCCATTGTTCCGTGAAAGGAACAGCCATGTCAGATGTCCCAAGGAACTACTGAGCTAGCCTCTGCTTCTCTCTCTTTCTTGTGCCTGACTTCAGGTGGCTTGGTTCTAAGACATGTTTCCTCCTTGTAGCCACCATGGAGAGATGGTCAGGGACCTTGATCATGTCCCTGGGTTTTATTTTATTTATTTACTTATTTATTAGATGAGGCAACCATTGATTGACCTCACAGACTGCAAGGACCTTGTCAGCCTACAATCCCTTATTTTTTATTTTTATGCCTACAGCACCTGGTCTTCCTAGGTAGTCTCTCATCCAAACACTAACCAGGCCCAACCCTGCTTATTAGCTTCTGAGATCAGACAGGATCGGACTTGTTCAGGGTGGCATGGCTGTAGACTATTTTAGAACTAATTAAGAGTTAGTTATTGCAGGAGGGGGCTGCTACTTTAAGTACCTCCCTGGGATCTCTGAGCTGGCCATCCATTAACAGACTGTCAGTAGCTTCCCAGGCTGGTAGACCTCCTGCCATGGTTAAGGATGAAATGTTCCCTTGAAATTGGAAGAGGAGCAGAGGCATCACAGAAAGCTAATTGATGAGAAGATGTATTCTTTCCACAGGTGTTGTCAGCAGTAAATAAGACTTTAGGGGAAGCTTTCTGGCTCCATGGGTACAGGGCAAGAGTGAATTCTGGCCATCTGCGTTCCCGCAGAGAAGGCTGGGCCAGCAGGAGTGGCAGGAGGGCCCTAGGAGCCTGGCCTCTCACACATGGAAGCCATGTTAGTTGTCAAGTGTCTCCAGGGCTGGTAGTTGGGGACCTGCCGTGTGGCTGTCACAGAGGCTGGAGTCGACAGTCCTCAGCCCTTGTACCCATGCAGAGTCATCTTGCTTCCAAGAACTACATCTCAGTGAGAGCATCAGGAGATGGCCATCGCATTATAGGCACTCAGCCAAATGCAAGTTTTCTTCCTTCATACCTTGTCCCACAAGCATCATTTTAGCGGCTCCATATTGAGCACCTGAGATGCCCAGTGTGTGCCAGGGCAGAGCAGTGTGTCTCCACCTCACCACTGTCAACATTTGGGGCCAGACACTGTGTTGTGGGCTTGTCTTGTGCACAACAGGAAATTGAGCATTGTCCCTGGTCTCTACCCACCAGATGCTGGTTGCATCGCTACCTTATCACCCCCAGTGGTTGGTGACCACCAAAAGTGCCTCCAGATGTCCCCTGGAGGGTACAGAGTTACCCCCGGAACCTTTGGTCTAGAGTGCAGGAGCTTGGTCACAGTGCCTGATTCTGTTCTGTGTGGTTGGGGGGCACAGGTCCTATGACAGCGCCCTCTAGTTGTGGCCCCAGTGAGCTTAGGTAGAAGGAGCCCATCAGTGAGGACCTAAAAATGCTAGGCTAGAAGGTGAGGCCAGTGCCACCCACAGAGATGGTACCTGGGCTCTGCAACCCTACTGTCTGTGCCCCAAGATGTCAAGTGCAGACCAGACTCTGGCCTTCTGCTGAATCTGCTGTGGAACAGCCTCCACCATGGAGCTGGCTGACTGTAGGGACACAGCCTCGGCCTGCCCCGCCTCGCTCGGGTGGGGACTGTGGCCCAGGGTAGAGATGAGTGGGGTTGAGTAGGATAGAGGCGTCTTGGTGTCACTTTGTGTGAGGACTTGCTCTCCATGGGTCCCTTTTTTGTCCATCAAGATTATGAATGCCAAAGTCAAGCCTTTGGTATTATTGGGTACATGCTCTGATGTCCTGGGCTCCCCACCAACAGAGAGGGTTGATAGACGTGGGGTGTGGGAAGATCAAGAATTAGAACAGCCACTGAATGGCAGGGGAGGATGGGGCCTATAAACAGGGACTTTGGGGGCCCAGCAGAGGCTACATTCTCACCCTCCTCCCCTGATCCTCTGTGGGGCTCCAAGTAACCCCGGCCTCCACATGTGAGCACTGCTAGGTGCTGGGGAGGAGCAGAGTTCAGAGAGTACCCTGATGAGACCAGAGCCCAGATCTGAACTGTGGCAAATCACATGACCCTGCCGAGCCTTGATTCTCTCTGTAGAGGGACATTCCTTCTCCCTGGTACGGTTGTGGTAAGAAATCAGGGAGGTGCTAGATGCTGCAGCCAGAAATATAGTCCTGTTCACCACCCCTTGTCAAGCCCCTGTGTGGTTTCTGGGGGCTCACACCCAAGGATGTGTGGGAGGTCAGGGCAGGCATGGTGGCCTCCAGGGAAGACTGAGGGAGACATAGCCCCTGGGTTCACTGAATGGACAGCTCCATGGCCCCTTTCCCCCCACATTCAGCAGCAGAGGCGTAGCCAGGCTGTAGCATTGGTGAGGTGCCTCTGGGGCCTGGCGCTACATGCTGTGTGGTGAAAGTCAGCATGTGTATTTGTGAGTGCTCACTTTCCTGTGTGTGCCTGGAGCTAGTGTCAGATGGGAGGAGTGTTCCTCTGCTGTGGTTTAAGGGGATTGAGGTGATGGGCTCATTGACAGTTTTAGTGGAGTCTCATTTGTGAGACAAAGCCTAGGCCAAGTGGTTGCTGCAGACTGGAGCCACTCTCAGCCCATCACTGAGGTGTGTAAATCCGAGACCAGAGTGAACCCTGCTGTCATTTCTCCCTTTGTCAGCACCCCCAGTATAGGCCACTGTCATTTCTTCCTCCAGGAGCTGCAGGTGCATCCTCACTGGCTTCTCCAGCACTCCCACACTCCTTCTCTTGCAGCCCATCCTCCAAGCAGCGTTGCCTGAGCCAGACCCCTCAGGAAGTATCATTCCCCGTTCCAAACCCCCCGTTGGCTTCCTGTCACATAAGAATAAAACTCAGAGACCCAGCCCCAGCCAAACCATTCACTGGTCCCCTGCCCTCAATCCCTCCCTGTGTCCTTGAGAAGGCCTTCCCTGCCCCCATATCACAGAACACATGTCCCCTTCACCTCTGATCCCTTTATTCTGTTCCATTGTGTTGGATACTTTACATAATTTAGATTCATGTGCAGCGTTATTGTCTGTCTCGTGTGCATGGAAGCTCAATGAGGACAGGGATGTCGACAGGTCCTCAGTTTGTCTCCTGGAAGCTCAGAACCGCCTTTTGAGCAGGAAGGCTCATACTCAATACCTGGAGAGAAGCGCGTGGCCTCTGCAGGAGTCACTTCTCCTCCCTGGGTGTGTAGAGCACAGCTCTCTCTTGTTCTCTTAGGAATACTGATCCTGGAAAAAGAGGGCTTCCTTGCTCACTGGCTGTCCTGGGCATTTGCACACAGCAGGTGTTCAAGGCCTACAGCACTTGAAGGAAGATGCCCAGTCACCCAAAACAGATGAGCTGGGAGAGGCCAGGCAACCTCTCTGACCAGGGAGATGGGTCCCCCAAGATACCTGAAGCAGGTGGAGGGGTTAATTTCTCGTGTCATATTAAAATTTTTTTTCCTACGATCTCACTTATGTGAAATCTTAAGGAACAAAATTAATGAATAAACAAAACAGACACAGACTCATAGATACAGAGAAACTGATGGTTGCTATATGGGAGGGGAGTTTGCAGGCTGTGTGAAAAGGATGAAAGGATTAAGAAGTACAAAGTGATAGTTACAAAATAGTCACAAGGACGTAGGGTGCAGCGTGGGGAATGCGGTTAGCGGCATTGCGGTGACTGGTGCTGGGTGGGTGCTAGACTGGTCTAGTGGGATCACTTTGTGGATCGTGTCAGTGTACAGCCACTGTCCTGTACACCTGAAACTAATATAAAATAGTTACAAATGTTAACTATAATTTTAAAAAAAAATTTTCCCTGGCCCATGACCTGCTGTTCTCCTGTAGAGTTATTATAGTATTGATCTTGAACTGTTTCGTTTCTGCCATCTATCCTAAGATTGAATCGCGAAGCAAGTTGTCTTCTCCATGTAGTTGCTTAATGGACGAGGGCCATGGCCTTATAGCACTAAGCACCTTAAGTCAGGACCTCTTTTTCTGAGAGTGGCTGATTCCCTTCCTTGTCTGACAGATGGGAACAGCCTGTTCGACTCCATGGCCAGTGGGATGCGTCTGATTGTTAGCTGCATCTCCTCCTTCCTCATCCTGTCCCTGCTGCTCTTCATGGTTCACCGGCTGCGCCAGAGACGCCGGGAGCGCATCGAGTCCCTGATTGGAGCAAACCGTGAGTGTCCCAGCCCCTGCCCATGATGGTCACTGTCCAAGGGACCCAAAATCAGAGACCACAGCACAGGGAGGCACGACGCATCTGCAGTGCCAGCTCGCCCTGGCCTTCGGAAACAGCACAGCCATGAGTGTGGGCCTCCTGCCAGGTGAAGGAGCAGCAGATAACCGTGACCATTAGAAAGTGTCGAGAGTATGGCTCACCCTCCTCAGCTCGATTTGCCTGCAGCAGCCCAAGCCCCCAATAGAGCTTCTGAAGTCACCCCTTGTCTCATTGAGCAAGCTGGGCCTTCGCGCTCCCATGTTGGGCAGAGTAGGATAGGTGCTGGCAGGTGAGGGAGGGTTCAGAATCAAGATGGCAGGAATGCTGAGGAACCATGTAGAACTCTGTTAGGGACCTCGGCACCTCCCAGGGAGCCCAGGTCAGGTCTGAAGTCCCCACATCAGTGTGAGCCGACATAGTTCTTCCCAAGACCCTCCTCAGTTCTCACTGAGCTGCAGGGTGGGCAGAACTCCAAGGCAGTCATCAGACACCCAGAAACATGTTAGAACGAGAGGGACATGGCGATGGCTAGAGCATAACAGGCAGACCTGAGGCTGGGCTAGCAGCGGAAGCAGCAGGCTGCAGTGATGGGCATATGTGGGTGAGGGGCAAGGATGTACTAATGGAGGGGGCCTGAGCGAATTTCAGGGCTCTTATGTGAGCCCCTAATATGGCAGACAGGTGAGCAGCTGGGCACAGGCCTGGAACAGAATGTGCGGTGCTCTGGGCCCAGAGGCGCGGGGAAAGGCTCAGGAGCCTAGCAGCATGTCTCCCAGTGACGTCCTGTTGCTTGTTTCATGCTCTGATTGTGCAGTGCACCACTTCAACCTTGGCCGCAGGATCCCTGGCTTTGATTACGGCCCAGATGGGTTTGGCACAGGCCTCACGCCACTACACCTTTCTGACGATGGAGAAGGCGGGACTTTCCACTTCCATGACCCTCCACCCCCATACACCGCATTCAAGTACCCAGACATCGACCAGCCTGATGACCCGCCGCCACCCTACGAGGCCTCCATCAACCCTGACAGCGTGTTCTACGACCCCACAGGTGCTTCCCCCATGAGGAAAAGGAGCAGCCTCTCACCAGTTACCTGGCCTGCGAGGCTGGAGACCCAGGGGGCTCCCCAGTGCACAGGGCTGTGAACCCCACATCTCCCCAGCCTTCTCCTGCTCTCTGGTTTTCCCTTTAAGATGCAACTGCCACTCATCAGTGGGCAGCTCTTCACAGGGTTGCACGTGTGGGTGATTGCTGGGCTGTAAAGATGCATGTGCCTATGTGATAGGTACTACCTATCACTATGGGAAGAGGTACTACCATGACATCCCCTTGTATCCTGAGGCAGTTTTGTGATGGGGGAAGAGGCAGTTTCTGTGGTGTTGGGCTTGATTACTTGAGGGTCCTCAGGGCTGTGCAGCAAGGAAGGAAATGCAGGAGCCTTGCCCATTGCCTGGCTTGTCTCAACCCTTTGTGTATCCACCCCTTTTCCCTATGCATCACACTCTGAAACACACACGCACTCCTGCCATATGCATAGTAGGCAGTGCCCCACCTCGAGGCAGCTGGCTCCTTGCATGCCCACACAGCACAGCAGGGCGGCGATGTGAGGCCAGCACTGCTGTGTTCTTGGTCCTGTTTATTCATTTGGTTAGCTGGTACCGCTCCTGTGTGGTGGGCCGCCTACATAGGAGAGATCTGGATTTGACCCTGGCCCTCGAGACAGATTGTCAACATCTGCTTTCATGAGGACCAGGGTAGAATGAGCTTCCTGCCAGGGATGCTGTTGGGGAGCTATGGGGTTCAGAGCCTCCACGAACTGAGCTGCAGAGGAGCAAGTGATCCCAGCGCAGGGCAACAGGACTGCTCGGGCCGTGGGCATTTGGCCAGAGGAGGGGCACATATTGGGCCCCAAGCCCTGAGCTGAAGGACAGATGGAGCCTGTGGTGATATGGAGTGGTACACCGAAGTGAGTGGGCTGCCACTGGGCCTCCGTCAGACCGGAGCTTTCTTCAGACCCCGCTCAGTTTGCAGGGCCAGCTGCTCTGGCCCCATCTCCCGTGCTCATGCTCATCCTCGTGTTCCAGCCACAGCTCCTCGCCTGGGGGCTGTGAACACTCTTCCATCCGCCCACCTGCAGCCCAGCGACGCCTGCTTTGAATCCCACTGAGTGTGAGAAAGTTTCTGTCTCCCCTACCACATACCAGGGCTTGTTCATGGCTGTCACTCTGCACCTTGCACCACGGCCTGCCACTGTTGCGAGGGTGACGGGTGAACATGGCAGACACCTAGCAGTGGCATGCAGGCAGGGAGAGTGTCTCCTGGTTCTGTCCTTGTACCCTCTTCCCCATGCCAGGTCCACTGCCCTGCTGACACCCTTCTCTCCTTCTGCAGACGACGATGCCTTTGAGCCAGCAGAGGCTGGCCCACCAACCCCAGGGGATGGCGACAGTGAAGGTGCATCGCCCCGGCACCTGGAGCAGCCTCTCCCCGCTGCAGGGGCCTCCCTGGCAGACCTGAATGACTCCGCTGACAGCAGCAGCGCCCTGCTTGAGCCCCCTGACCCCGCCCAGAGGGGGAGTGCCCCAGCCACAGAGGCACTGTCAGGGGGCAGTCACCACAGCCGTAGCTCCCTCAATACCGTGGTGTAGAGGATGCCCGGCCTGTGACCCTGAGGCGCAGGGAGCACCTTTGTATTGTCAAGAAAACTGAACCTTGTAGAGACTTGAGGGGCCCCTGCATGAGCTTGGACCCAGCTGCACTGCCGTACACCCCACGAAGGCGTGTGTGTGGGTGCAGAGACTGTGCCAGCCTTCCAAGGGAGCAAGCACCTGCACCCAGTCTCCTTGAGGGCTTCAAAAACATGCATAGCTTTGGGTCACTGTTTTTTTCTTTTTAAATGGCAGAAGAATGACAAAGTTTATTCAAACCACACGTTTCAGAAGTAGGGAACAAAGAAGTCTCTGTGGTTCTGGGCAGGGGCCAGATCACACCTGGCTTTGGTGGGCTTGCTCACTGCAGCACGCCATCCAGAGGAGTCTGCGGCCCAGCCACTGAGCCCCAGGGCTGCCGTGGTGTGCCCCGCTGGCCGCAGGAGGGCACTTCCTGGCTCCAGGGTGTTTGTGGACTGTCAGGATGGTCTTGGCGGTGGGTCTGGAGGTTGCTACAATAGTTTCTCTGGGGATGGCCCCCGCAGGTCCAGCTGTGAACATGGCAGGTGACCCTGCCCCAGGCTGGGGGCTGGCCTTGGACTCTGGTGCCCAAAGCCCTGAGAAGGGGAGCTTGGAAGGAGGTTGAACTCTCCACTCTGTCTTTCTAGCTGGGCTCTGCGAAGCCCAGTCCTGTGCCAGGGGGCTCTGGCCTCAACCCATCAGATTTCTCCCCAGCATTGCTGTGCATGGCTCCCCCAGAAGGCAGCTCTGGAGTCGGGCGAAGCTCTTAGCTATGCATGAGTGTCCTGGCCCTGGACCCTCTGCTGGGCCTTGGGGGCTAACTGGCTCTTGCCTGTTACCCTCTGGAGCCCCCTTCCTGTTGAATTTGCCCCTGGGCCTGGCCTGCACCCGCCCCCACCTTTTCCGTGCCATAAAGGATTATTTCTTTTGGGGGAGGGGTGGCTGTAATTAACATTCTGGGCTCTGTCCATCTCCTGAAAGTCCACTTCTTGCACGCCACCACTAGAGCAGAGTGCCCAGTGACTGCATGCCACCTTCCCATCCTCAGCAGCACAGTGCTGGGTGCCCTGCCCGGGGGCCATCTGACCGAGGGACCCTGTTTCCTGTTCCTGGGCAGTGGTCTTGTCTCCTGACATGGGACTTTTACCATTTCTGAGGTTTGGAGATTAAGCGGGTTCTGTGCGATTTTCAGCACATCCATATCTTTTCTACGTTGACTGTCTTGATCTTTTTTTGTGCGTGCGTGTGTCTGTGTGTGTGTGGGTGTATGTGTCCAAGTGTTTGTAGATGGTGGCAGTAACACAGGAACTTGGGCCTTGCCTTCCTGGGCCAGGTCTGTGTCTCCCCCTCGTCTGAGAGTGCAGAGCCCTGCTCCTGGTCTCCCTTGCAGCCTTTCCAGACCAGCATGCAGCAAGAGGGGGGCTGACTTGAAGTGGGTCCTTCCGTGGTGCTTTGTGGTGACAGACCTCAGTGGCACAGTCTAGTTCTAGGTGTGTTTTCATATTCTAATTGGAAATACATTTTGTTCTCCCAGTATGGAATGAGATTCTTGAGTTGCTCCACAGAGCTGGCCGGAGGTATGTATTTTGTCACTGAACTTTCTGCTCGTCTTTGGGCTCAGCCTTCAGGAGGCCCCTTTGCCAAAGGACTGATACTTTGAGAGAGGCGTCTGGGCACATGTACCCCGCTGGCTGCTTAAGACAAAGCAAGAAGTGTGTCATGCCTCCAGTATATGCAAGGCACAGGACAGCTGAATTCCAGAGCAGCAGTCACAAGTCTTGTTGATACCAGGTGAGGGTCCTGAGTGGGCCTGCTTTGGGGTGACCACCCCAACAGAGCCCTACAGGGCTGGGACCCCACAGCCCAGGGTCCCTCCCAGCCTGTGTCTGGCCCAGGCCTTAGAACCATGTGTACAGGGCAGGGTGGCTGGACGAAATGTGTGGGACTGAGGGACTACTGGGAACAGTCAGGCATGTAGGAGGCCCTGAGGGGAGGGTGGCCTAAAGCAAACGGACCACGGGGGCTCCAGAGAGTGGGCCTGCTTCTGGACTGACCAGGGTGCTGTCTAAGAGTGTGTCTCCAGGAGTTGGTGCCCCAGCAGCCAAGCTCTGCTGGAGCAAGGTTGTGAGGGGGAAGCTGGGGTCTGCCCAGTCCTCCCCGCCTCCCGCCTTGTCACCACCTTTAGTAAAATCTGATTGTGTTCCATGGTCCAATCCTGGTTAAAACTCTCATGCTCCTCTGAGAGGGAAGGCCCCTGCCCCACATACACTGGGCCCCACTAGGGACAGTCCAAGCTCTTGGGCAGGGCCTCCTCCCCCAAGACCTGACCTGCCTGATAGAGGTGGATGTTGAATCTGTACGTTGTCTCATTGCCTGTTTTTTATGTTTTCCTTTCTCTAAGGGTTTTTAGTTTGGGTTTATTTTTGGTTGGGTTGGCACTAATCCTTAAGATGCTGTGAGAACCATTTCATCCAAATGCCAAATAAATTTGTGTTCTGGAAGAGACATGGTTAGTCTTGGTGGAGTAAGAGGCTCTGGCAAAGTTGGGGCAAAGTTGGAGCCAAGGCACGGGTGTGGGCATGGGTGGATGGGGGAGTTGGGCCATGTGTGGAAGCCAGGGGCAGGCTCAGGGCACTGAGAGCCTCTGTTCTTTCCATTCTCATACAGTGGTCCATTCAATAATTTCCTGGTACATGATTCAGATACAAGAGGGCACTCAGGGGACTCAACCTTGGGCGGGTCCTTGTGCTTGCCTTCCTAATTCAGCCTCCTGGCCTGAGTGCTCCAAGTGCAGTTGGGGAAGAGATCAGTATTAGGAAAGGAACAGGTAGGTCCCCTGGCAGGGATAGGAACTTCAAGGAGGCCTTCCCCTCATTCCCGAACACATCTGCAGGGTGGCGGGCTGTCCTAGGCACCCTGGTTGTCGTCAGCACTGCAGACAGTGTCCAGCCACTTCTTTCCCCGAAGTGGGAAGAGCCTAAGCTGGAGATTGTAAGGAGATGCTGGTGCAGAGGTATTCCCCACCTGCACACGCCCTGCCTCCGTGCACTCAACCTGCTGGTGCTCACATCTACTCCTTGCAGACAGTGTCCCCTTCTCTCCTGGTCACAGATGCAGAGAAATCAGCCGCACTTTCCAGCAGAGTGAACTGAGGCTCACCTCCTGCCTGGGGTCCCTTCTAGGCCTGCTGAGGAAGCTGAGTTCCCACTTGGGCTGGGTGAAGGGGGCGGGCTGCACTTCTCGGAGACCTGTTGATGGAGAGGTCCTCCAATGGGGCCAGCCGGAAATGGCTCCATCTCACACCTCACCTGATCAGCAGGGGCATGGGTAGGAGGGCTTATGGTCAAGGGGGTGTCCTAGGCTCTTGGCAGACGAGGGAGACTCCCACCCATGCCCTCCCCACCCCAGACCCTTAAGTCAAGGGCACTGGGATTCAAGGTACCTTGCCCCTTGAATTTCTGTTCCTGCTGTTCTTGTCATGTCACTTCTGATCCCCAGTCCCCATTTCCTAATCTGCAAGTGGGTATCTTTGTAGCTCTCCCTCCTGGGAGGGTTAATTGGGGGAAATCCAAGTAAAGCATTTAACTCTGGTAAATACTGCAGATTGTTGCTGTCAGGAGGCCCTGGGATCAGCCCAGTGAGCCCAGAGCTCCTTCTTCCCTGCAGGTGACCATACCTGGGCACCACCCCTCCTACCCTTTCCCAGAGCCCACAGAATGGGCACCCAGTTTTGCACCTGCCTTCCTTGCAGTGGGGCTGGTGGTAGGAGCCCTGGGACTCTGCCTTGCTGCTCCCGCCCCCATTAGGTTCTGAAATTGGGAAGTTCCTTACGAGGAGGCGATACTGAGATTGGGACCATGGGAGAGCATGGTCTGCACAAGCTGCTCCTGGCCTAAGCCTTGCGCTCCATTTCTGGCTGGGATGGAGCTCAGAAAGTGCCCAGTTGGCTTTGCCTCAGCTCAGTCCCCTGCCCAATGTCCGCAGGCACTTGGTGCTATGACTCCCACGCCCCAACGTGTGGTGAGGACAGTGTTGTGTGAAACTGGGATGGGTCTGTGTCCTATGGCCACTAGACAATCTGGTGCATTCATAGCCCCAAGGCAGTCAGCATGTTGCACCTCTGTGGTTTCTGGGGGTTCTTGGGCCACAGCAACTGATGACACCAAGCAGCATGCATGTGACCATCCCTCTGTGTATGTGTCCATGTCCATGGCTGCTGTGATCTCCAGTTCTGCTGTGTGCCAAGCTGCTTGTAAGCCTGTCAGTGTAGCCAGCCCACATCTGAGCATGTGGTGGGAGTCACCAGTGTGGGTGTGTGACCATGTGCTAGGAGATCCTCCGCCCTCATTCCCTGGGTGACTGAGTATGGCCTAGGTTAGGTGGTGCCTGCCTGTGTAAGCTTTGTGGCCAGGCCAGGTGGGGGCAGGGGTGGTAGTTGTGCCCTGTGTTGGGAGATGGGGAGCTGAACTTGTCTCTGGTTATGTATGGGAGGGAGGGAGGGGCCACCTTCCTTTGTATACCTTCAAATTGTCTCCCAGATCACCACCCCCACAGGCCCCAGATCTTGTTTCCTCAGGCCCTACTGGAAGGAGATGGCCCGTGCCTGTGGGGCTCAGCCCAGTTCTCCATCAATATTGACCTTCACTAGGTCCACCGTGACCCCACCCTTGGATCCTTTATCTTCCAAAGCTATCACTCAACACCTCCAAGCCCACGGATCGTAGAGAATAATGGCCATATAGGTCAGCAAACTGGGTCAGGACAGAGTTAGCAACCCCTTACACTATTCAAGGGTCAAAGACCCCATACACACAGGAGTCAGAAACCTCCACAAATAGAAGTCATGTTTTAAGCACCTCTACACAAGGATGGGAACCCCGCCATTCATGCGCATGTGCGCACATACACAGAGGAATCAAAATCTCCAGAAACGGCACAGGAACACACACACACGGGTCCAGACACCCCCAACAGGGCAGGACCCCTACCAACAGCAATCAGCCATTGCCCCCAGGTCCCTGAGTCAGGTGCCAGCATGCCCTGGAAATAGTCACAGCCCCCCACAGTCACACACAGCTGTGGTGGGTCAGGGCTGCATGCAGTATGGAGATTCCACTGCGGTCTCTGGAGTCCCACCCCACTGGTCAACAGAGGGACCTGGACAGCAAGGTCCCTCTGGGTCCTCTTTCCACAGAGCAGACTGGCCTGAGGGGAACCCTAATAGCACAAGGCTTATAGGTGGGGGAAGAGAGAGGTGTCGTGCACACTCACCATCAGTGTTGCTCCATGTATACACTGGCCCGCAGAGCCTCCTGGGGATGTGGGGACTGGGCTGCCACTGCCAGCCTACCGCCTACTGCAGTTGCGCTTCCACAGGCCTTGGGCACAGCCTGGACAGGCAGCGCCGTCCCATGGGCATGGAGTGGGGTGGCGGGAGTGCCCTCATGAAGGCCAGTGATCATGGCGCAGGCAGCTGTGCCTGCCCAGATACACATGGTTCACATGAACACATGGTACCACAGCATGGGAGAGGCACGAGGTCACCCTGATGGGCTGGCTGTCCTGGCAGCGCTGTTGGCAGTAAGGGAGGCACCATGTGACTCCTGCCAAGGACAGGGGGTGGGGCTTGTGATTCCCTGGGCTTCCAGAAAGTGGGTGCATGGGGGTCTGTAGAGCGGGGTGTGGGGTTGGGAGGACTTATAGGGTATATAGGCTTTAAAGTTTCCATGGGAGGATGGAGCCAGTGGGAGGTGGTGGATCTGCAGGATCAGTGAGGGTGGAACCCCCCAGCCTGCCCTCCTCCCACTTAGAGCCTCTGCTAGACTCCTTTGCAGACCCCCCACTTAGATCCCCTCTCACTTGGAGCCTCCTCCCCAGGAGCCAGGCTCTGAAAACACCAACTTCGCAGCCCTCATGTCTGGCCCGGACACGTCTGTGTGTAGTGGTACTCAGCTGAGGAGGGTTGGGGACCTGGGCGTCTGGACCCAGGGAGGCTGGTTCCAATTCTGCCTCCATCACTCACCAGGAGTCTCTGACTCTGTTGTTGACTTCTCTGCTAGCCTAGCTGCTGCCAGGTGCCTTCTGCCTCTCACGCCACTCCCACTATGCTGTGTCACTGACCACACCTGAGTGCAATCCGGTGGTGCTCTGGATGGTCCTCAAGGATGTGGTGCCCATTGGGCACGTGCAGGTGGAGCCATTTCCCTTCCCCTGGGCCAAGCTACCCTCCCCGCTGCCTGCCTCCCTCCCTCCCACCCACCCTCCTGCAGCCTGGCCTGTTGGTGTCTTGACATGTCTCTGCTCTGTATCCTCAGGTGGCTTAGTTCCAGACGGTGCCTCAGGGTGGGCCCCCAGGCTCACACCCTGTGCCCCACATGGAGAATCCCAGCCACAGCAGCAGCCTCTTGGGGGGCACAGCATCTGACCTCCCGCACCTCCATCCATGCAACAACCCCACCGCTCACCCACCCCCTGGCCCTCATGCTCATGCTCTGTGCTCAGGGTTCTGCTGGGCCTGAGGCTCAGCCTGGGGCTCTAGCAGGGCCCCTAAGAATCCAGACATGAGAACTTTCCTACAGTAAATGACTCACACAGTGATCTTGGCCTCATGTGGCTGAAGACAGGAGGAAGAGGACTGGGACGCAGTGGCTCTCTCATGGAAGCCGAATACTAGGCCTTAACCCCACTAAGGTTAAAATATGCCTGTCCATGCAACAGGGAGACCCCTACACAACCCTCCCCAACCCCACCACAGCCAGTCTCAGAGCCCCATCCAGAACCCCGAGATCCCTCTCACAGGAAGAAGACGCCCCCACTCCCAACCTATTCATTATGTCCGAAACTCCTGGTCAGATGGAAGGAGGAAAACTAGCCGGTTCTAGAAACACCACATACTAAAGCCTAAAATTACACATTTTATTCCAAAAACGAGGTGGCACCAGGTCACTATGAGTGGTTAAATGAAGTCTCCAACTGATGTTTCCCCAAGGCCAGGTGGTGAGAAGCACTGGTTCCAGGATCCACTGTCCTGGAGACAGGGACAGCTAGTGAAACCACACCCAGGTGACACTCTGGGAAGTTAGGTTGTGGAATCTGAGTATAGGTGACACTTCCTGGAGAGACACCAGTGTCCAGGAGATTCCCTGTGGTGAGTCTAAGTTAAGGGCTAAGTGTCCTAGATATCACTGTCCAAAGCGAAGCTAAGACTGCAGGTGTGGCTGCTGCCCAGATGGTCTGTGTCCAGGTGGTGCTTTCCTGTGGAAGCTGGGTCTGGCTGTCGGTAGAGGGAAGCTGGCCAGTCGGGCTGCTATCCAGTTGGTATCCCATGCAATGTTGTTATATATCCGGGTGACACTGATCTGAGTGATACGGTGTCCAGGTGTCACATGTGTCCCTGATTGTCTGCTGCTTGGTGTGTGGGTCACACTCTATATCCCAGTGCATGGAGGCCTTGCCGCCTCCTCAAGGCCCTTAAAGAAAAAAACACGCACACACAAAACCCTCCACCTAGGCCAAGGAGCTCTCCCTCCTGCCCTCTCGGACCGAGGAGGCTTTACGCCTTTCTTCTCAAACCCGGACTCAGTCTCCAGTGGTGATCGTGAGCTGGGCAAAGCTGTTCGCGCACTACTTGAGCGCTCACAGGCGTCTTAGGACCCTTTCTCTCCCAGCCAGGCTCCATGAGGGGTCAGATCAGGCCCCCTCTAGCCAGCAGTGCCTCCAGCTCCGCACCCCTGGCTACCATCCGCGCGCCCGCCTTCAGTCTCCACCGCCCTGCGAAGCCCGGGGCGGCACCGGCGTCTTCTTGAGGTTCTTCCGGGCAGGAGCCGGGTTCGCGCCATTGGCGGGGCCGTCCGAGGCGTCGTCCGTGGGCCTGGTGACAGCGGCCAGGGCATTCATGGTGCCGAGAGCCCGCAGCAGGGTAGGCCCTCGGGGCGCAGCGCGGGCCACGGTGCGGGGCTCCCGGCGGGCGGGCGGCGGGGACGGCAGCAGCGCGCGCAGGGCGTCCAGCTCAGCCCGTAGCTCCGCGCGCAGCGCCTGGAGCCCCGCGCCCAGCTCCGCGCGCACGGCCGCCAGGCCCTCCTGCAACCGCCGCTCGCTCACCTCCAGGACTCCCGCCGGGTAGGTGGCCCCGCCGCGCGGCTCCCCGCACACGGAGCACACAGAGCCGCGGCTGCGCGTGTCCACCCGCTCCCCGGACCCCGCCGCTCGGGGCTCGGCCCCCGCCGCTCCGGGCCCGGGCGCAGCGCGCTCCACCAGCCGCAGCAGCCGGGGCGCATCAGCCCGTGCCTCCGCCTCGGCCCGGAGCTGGCCGCGCAGGCGAGCCAGGCGGCCTGGGGCGCGGATTTCTTCAGGGCCCGGCCCGTTGGGCTGCAAACCGGGATCCCGCCGGCGGCCCCCGCCTCGCCGCAGTGCCTCGCTCGCGCCGTATGCGCTGCGCGCCTGGATCCACGGGCGCCCGGGCTCCGCTGCCATCTCGCTGTCGCCGCCACCGCCAGCGCTACCAACGCCAGGCATGGCCGGGAGGCCCAGTCTGCAGCCTAGCGACTGTTGGGGCCCGGGCGACGCGCTGTGGAGGGGGCCCCAGGGATGGCTGTGGGGAACGACCAAGGTCTCAGAGGATTCTGCCTGGGGCCCGGGGAACCCCAGCAAGGCTGAGAGCCACCGGGATGGAGCCCCAAGGGGCCCTGGGTCAGGCTGTTTATGGGTCCCAACAAGGGGTTTGGACCAGCTTCTGGGCAGAGGTGACAGGACGTGGAGCAACAGCTGCAGAAGTCTGAGCACCCAGACCCCAGTCAGGAACTCAGTTCACATCCTCTACTGAAAGTTACTTGTTCCCATCACCATCAGGGAAAGGCACACTGACCCAGCAGCCCTCCTCACTAGGTAGGGTCACCTCCAAGTCCAAGCCACTATTATCTCCCTACTTCATCCCCCACAGTCCATACACAGCTGCAGGAATCCATCCTGGTCATGGGCACTTCAAGGTCTTCAGAGATCTCCACTGCTCTCCACTGTGCCCTGCCCTCAGGAGGCACTGAAGATCCCAGCCCATCTTCCACTGTGTCCAGACACACCTTTAACCTCCTCTGTAACCCAACAACCTTCTCCACCCCTCTGGACCTTTGCTTAGGCCAATTCTCCTGCCCGAGATGTCCCCCACCACTCCCATTTGCCCGGCAGATCCCATTCATCCCACTTCTGAGGGACAGCCTTCCTTGAGGACCCCACACCAACTAGGCCTCTCCCCCACAGCACCCCTCATAATCTGTTTAAGTGGCTCTCTGTTCTATGTCCACCTGGATCTACGAAAAGGTCCCTGAGCACAGGGCTGGGTCACGCAGTCCTCAGTGGTGCTAATCATGCTGGATGTTGGATGAAGAAGCAGATGAGTGAAGGAGTCTGGGGCTGAGGGTTCTAGTGCGTAGAGCCCTTCCCACATCCCTCCACCCCCCGCACTCAGGGCAGCCTGTGCACCTTCTCTGGTATTTAAGATCCTATGGCCATCCCTGCTGCCTTTCCTGTCCCTGCCACTTTCTGTGGGAGCCCCTCACCATTGTGCCCAGTCCTTCCTCACCCCAGTGCCTGGTGCCTTCACACATGCGCCCAGCGAAAGGTCCTGGGCAGTGCACGGCGGGCTCCTCTAGAGGGCGGTATCTCCCCACTCTGCATGTGGTTGTTACTGCACCCTAGGGGCTAGTTAGGACTGGGTGCCCTGGGGCCTTCCCAGCAAATTGTGAGGAGGGAGGGCCAGGCATGGATCTAGGCTAGGCTGGGAGGGGAGATGGCAAAACAGCTACTGGGACCTGTGTCCCCAGGGCCCATAGGGGCCTAGCCTTTATGCAGCACCAGGTGTGTGGGGGTGGGGAGGAGGGAGGAATGCTGTGGGCTCTGTTTTCTGGCAGCCCTGGCCCCAAGCCCCTGTAAAGGGGCCTGAGTCCCATCTATTTGTTAATTCATTCATTCACTCATTCGTTCATGGCAGCCTGTCTCTCTGGAAGGAGCAGGGAAGATGAGAACTTGGCACTCTTTCAACTCAGACCTCCCGCCCATTCCTGCTGAGTCACCTGGCCTAGTGGGACCTCCAGCATGTGGCTCTGCTGATCCCTTGAGCCTCGTTAATGTTCACCATCCCCCACCCCCTCTCCCAGTAATTAAAATATTGCTGACAAAAGAGCCCTGAATTTCTCCCTAGCCTTCGGGAACCAGTCTGTGTGACTCTGGCTCTGCCCTCTCTGAACTCGAATTAAGTCCTCATTTGTGAAATGAAGGAGACCCCTAAGATCCCCAGGAGGGGATGGAAAGGAGGCCAGGAGGGTAGGAGAGGGCTCAGGGCAAACTCCAGATTTGTAGACCAGCAGATGTGGCTGTGAGAGGCAGGAGGGTGAGGGTGGGCTACCAGGACACAGGCAGCCTGGGCAGATAGAGGCTTTGTTGTCTCTGACCATGAGGCTGAGGGAGCATGATAGAAACAAAGCCTCTGCAGTGAGGAGTTTGGCTTCCTGCAACGTTTGCAGATGTGGGGTCAGGAGTTGTGGTAGAAAGTCCCAAAGCCAAGGGTGTGTAGAAAATGGATTACACAGGAGCAAGTGCAGAGTTGCAAAGGAAGCCTTGGGAACCCAAGTGGGTCCTGAGCAGGGCTGCAGGAGTGTTGTTGAGGGGCAAACAGGCAAGTGTGGTCAACACGAACCTGAGCCTCTGAGGTCAAGTGTGGTGAGGGTCAAGAACCTTCATCAGTGGAGGGTCTGGGAAGAAGATGAGGACTGGAGGTGAGGAGATGGGTTGGGGAGTCCTTGCTGAGGCTGGCTGGTCAGAGCAGAGGTAGATGCCTACGGGGCAAGAAGCAGGCACAAGAGCTGCTGGGGCTGGGAATACCACCAGCTTGCAGCTCTGTACAGCTGAGCCTGCCCAGTGGCTCCCTGCACGGAGGGGCTGACCGGAGCCCAGTGCAGGGCCCAGCTCCTTCTCCACCTCACATTCCCTGTCTGTGCCCACGGCTGGGGGCCAGGCGTGTTGGGGGTGGGGAGACCAGCTGTGTCTGTGAGAAGTCACCAGCTCCCTGGGACTGTTTCCAGCCTGGCCCAGGGCATTCAGGCTATTAGTGGCCTTGCCATTAGTTAACTCGATAACAGTGGGAACTTCAGCAGGGTAAAGGAGAGCAAGCCCTAGCACTCTGCCTCCACTCGGAGAAGGTGGACAATCACAGTGTGACTTAACTGCCATCACCCTTGCACTCTGGCCATTAAACCCTGGCAGCCAGCTAGAGAGGATGTGTTACTTCCCAGAGCTCAAGGGCAGTCAGGAGCCTGGAGAGAGTGCAGTGGGCAGGACCAGACCAGCTTTGCATGTTGGAGGGGCTCTGGTGGCCTCAGAGGGGACAGGGAAGCAGCCTGTGTGACTGTAGCCTCAGTCATCAGGAATATCTAGAATAAGATCTGCCCTGAGCGATTGGCCACCCAGGTGGAGTGGGGCCCATTCCTAGAGGCAGTCCTGGAGGGGGCGGTCTGGGCAGAGGGTCTGGGGTAAAGGCCATGCTCTCCCTCCTGGTGAGGAACCCTGAGCCTTGGCACTGACTCTGGAGCATGTGCACTTGCCCATCCTGCATTGCAACTGTGCTGTTTCCTCCAGGAGTTAGACTGACTGGGCCATCAAAGGGCGAGTGAGCAAGGCCGGCTTGGTCGGGGCCTGGACCCTGGGTGCTGGGTTCTTAGGAAGGAAAGGTTATCATGTCCTTCGAGCCCCCAAAGTGCAGGTCACATAGCTCCACCGACTGAGCCAGCAAGTCTGGGCTAGTTCTTCCTGCCGTACCTCTGACGTTTCCCCACCTGTCAGAGCCCAGGACGAGACTGCTGGCCAGAAGATGGTGAGGGCAGCGGAGGTGACAGAGGCCGGGAGAATGTGCAGTGGCCAGAGGAGGCCCATGTCCTGAAGGGCAAGTCTGTCTACACTGAGAGGCCCTGCCGCCCAGACCCCTGAGCTACAGGTGGCCTCTTGTTGAAAGAAGGGGCCAAAGAGGGGAAGTGACTTGCCCCAGGTGTTATTGCAGGGTCCGTGGCTTCCTGTGGGGGCTGGGCTCAGGCACATCTTGTCGCTGAACAGCCCCTGCCCACCAGGCCCTCGAACTGTTCCCTGGCTTCCTGAGGGCTTTGGCTACCCAGGTGTTTCCTGGGAACTGTCCTAGGGAAGGTGACTCTGCAGAGGAAAACCTGGTAATGGCCTTGCCTGACCTCAGTAATGAGCTCATAACCTGGTAATGACCTTATCTGCCTGGTCCTGGCATCAGAAGCCCTAGAATGTCTGCCCTGGGGTGGCTTTTACCAGTCTAGGCTGTGGCTCCCCAACTTGCCGCAGATGGAGTGTCAGGTCCGCCAGCATCTCTGTGGGCTTTGAGGGCCCAGCCTTGGGTCCCAATGGGACAATGCTAGGTTCCTGATTGTCCCCCAGCCTCCACACAACCTTGGGCAGGTGGCCCCTTAACCATTTTATGCTTCACTCTTTCACCCACGGATGGGGCAACAGAGGGTCTATGTTTGGCCAAGCGGGGAGGACCACTCCAGAGGAACATGCTCTGCCCACGAAGAGGTCCTCAGGGCTCCCCTTCCCCTGCTGGCTAGGCTGGGGTCTCAGGTCAAGACCTTCCTCCTGACCATTGGCGCCTGGAATGGACCATATCCTGTTGTTCCTGGGAAGAGTGTCTGAGGGCTGGGTCAGCCTAACCCCATCAGAGTTTCCTCCATCTCCCTGTGGCCAAAGGTCACTTCTCTGCCCTCATCTTTAATCTCGTAGCAGCATGGAAGCAACTGGCATGCCCTCCCGGTAACCCCATACCCTGGCGCTTCTTGCTCTCATACCAACCCCCTGGACTGGGCCACCATCCCCCTCGCTTGCCTCACTTCTCTAGGCCTGTTTTGCCCTTGCCTTCTCAGAATGAGCCTTTTAAACCCGCCTGTTAAACCACTGCCAGACATCCTCCCAGGGCTTCTGTCTCACCCTGCAGAGCCTGGAGCCCTTTGTGCCCATGCAGCCCTGGGGTTGCATTCACCCCTCCCCTCAGTGACATGCCCCCTCTTGCCCACCATGCCAGCAATTCCCCACATCCAGGCTGTGTGCTTCCTGTTCCCTCAGCCTTAGGTCACAATTTACACACTTCTAGAAAGGCATAGAGGGGAGAAAAAAAAAAAAACAGTTCTTTCCTACTGTGTCTTTCTTCCCTTTGTTTTTCTTTTGCCAACACTTCTGGTCACCAAATGTATGAAGGTTTTCCCCTACACCAACAAATGGATTTTGACACTACCTACTGGGAGATATTGTCCGATCCCACAGGTCAAGGGCTCACTCTCACAAGACTGCCTTCCCTACCCCCACTTTAAATGCCAGTCACAGCCCAGGTTGATCCCCTGGGCTTCTGACCAACTGGTTATAAATCAGAGATTCCCATAACCTCCTCCTTGGGTTCAGTTAATTTGCTAGACAAGCTCACAGAACTCGGGGAAGCACTTAAGTTTACCAGTTTATTAAAGATATGATAAAGGATACAGATGAGCAGCCAGATGAGGAGATAAGTAGGGCAAAGTCTGGGGAGGTCCCAAGCACAGAAGCTTCTGTCCCTGTGGAGAGGGGGTGTGTCAACCTCCCAGTGTGAGGAAGCTCCTTGAACCCCATACTCTTGGGATTTTATGGATGCTTTTTTATGCAGGCATGATGGATCATTAACTCCACTCTCAGCCTTTCTCAAAGAATGGGGGGCAGTGTTGAAAATTCCTGGTGTTTCCAGGGACCAGCCCTCATCCAGGAGCCCACCTAGTGTTGCCTCATTAGAACAAAAGACGCCCATTACCCAGCAAATTACAAGGATTTTAGGAGCTCTGTTTTAGGAACTGGGGACAGATACCTATATATACTTTCTATTACCTCACAGAAGGCCTCCCCACTGACCCCAGAGTCCTTTTCTATGTGCTGCCTCTGCATCTCCCTACATAGCACTCACCATGCTTTATAACGTCTCTCTAGTATCTGTTTTCTTCAGATTTGACTTCCACCAGGGCAGGGACCGCCCCACCCCCCGCCCTCAAGTCCTAGCAGTCGAGAAAAGTGCCTGGTACACATTAGGCACATCATAAATACTTATACACCATCAGTGAATAAAAGTGTCTGTACTGAGCTTGGCATTCAGTAGGCATTCAATAGATGTTGGCTTATTATTTCTGGTAATGCAGGGCTAGAGGGGCTGGCAGCAGGCCTAGCTGTCGATGCTGGTAGTGTCTCCGTGTCCCTAGTCCAGCATGGCCTGAAGAGGGGCAGGGTCCTCACCCAGCCCCATCCCAGGAGTTTTTCTCCCCACTGGGAGGCATCCCTGGCCCAGCTCTGTGCCTTCTCCCTGCCCTTGACGTGCAACCAGGAGGCCGAGGCACTGCACACCTGAAAGGGGAGTGGGGTGTGCGGGGAGCGTACATATAGGGCAATGGAGGCGGGGAGACACTTATGTGGTGTGGTGGGGAGGTTAGTAAGCGGAGAGTGGAGGAGTTGGGAGTTGTGTCTGGGAGGGCCAGGTGGCTCAGGGCAGTGGCCTGCAACCTTTTTGGCACCATGGGCCGGTGTTCCTATGAGAATCTAATGCCTGATGATATGAGGTGGAGCTGAGGCGGTGATGCTAGCTGGAGAGTTGCTGCATATACAGATGAAGCTTCGCTCACTAGCCTGCCGCTCACCTCCTGCTGTGTGGCCTAGTTCCTAACGGGCCATGGACCAGCACAGGTCTCCTTCCCCGGGGGTTGGAGACCCCTGCCCCACATTCTAGGACTGGAGAGTGCACATGAGGTAGTAGCAATAATGAGTCTAGTCACTCCTGCCACCCACCCAGGCTCCTCTGATCCCCTTCACCTCAGTGTGGGAGAGGGAGATACAGAAGCATGAATAAAACTAATTACCCCAAAATTAGTGACTTAAAGCAACAACAAACTTTTATTATTGTATAACATGTCTGAGTATTCTGTGTTGTTCTAGTTAGAGGTCTCTCATAAGATTGCAGTCAAGATGTCACCGAGCGCTGAAGTACTCGATCCCTCTTGTGGGTGGCAAATTGTTGCAGACTGTAGGCAGGCCTCAGTTTCTTACCATGTGGACCTCTCTCCACAGGTTGCTGGAGTGTCCTTAGGATGTGGTGTTGGGTCCCCTCAGAGTGATCCAAGAGAACAAGGCGGAAGCTGAAGTCAGTGTCTTTATGACCTGGCGTCATGATTTACACACCAGTTATTTCTACAATATTCTTTTTGTTACACAAGTCAGCCATATTAAGTATGGGGTATACTACACAACAGTGTGAATACCAGGAGGATAGATGTATAGGGGCCATACTGGAGGCTAGCCACCACAGCAGGGGAGGCCTGGCCACAGCTGTGGTGTGCTGATGCTGGCTGAGTAGAGCCTGTGGCCAAAATTGAGTCTGGGGTCCAAGTTGGGGATGGCGGCAGTATTAGAGCTGGCTAGACCACCACCCACACCTTCCCTCCCTGTCTCCTGAGCCTGTCCTGAGGTCAGGGCCACCTAGTCTGAGAGCACAGCCTGGGCTTTGCCTCCTCTGCCCCTCTGCCCTCTTCCTGGGGCCCCAAGCACCCAAGGAGTAGCAAGTTTCTGGGCCCCTGAAAGAGGGGTTGGGGCTGGAAAACTCATTGACTGCCCTTCTACCACCTCTAGCGTCAGTAGGGGCGGGGACCTGAGCTTTTCCTGCAAAGATAGATGTAGGCCAGAGCCCACCTGCCTACACCTGGAGACACCGACACACTGAGAGGACAATTCCACATTCGTGGACATCTTCCTCACGATAACCCCCAATTAAACACACATGCAGTGGTCCAGAAAGTCTCACAGACGAACACACACACACGCACGCAATCGCATATTCACACGTTCACACACGCACACATACGCCTAGAATATTTCAATAACAAGCTGGGGGGCGATGAGTTGAGCGAGCCCGGGGAGCATGGTTTCTGGATCCCAAACTACATTTCCCAGAAGGCTGTGCCGCTCGTCTGGGTTGAGACGTCAGAGCAGCTCCGGGCCCCAGAGGCCTTCTGGGAAATGGAGTCCGCCGAGATGGTGTTACAAAGTCTCCCGGGAGTTGTAGTTTGTGTCCGGACTGTGCAGACGCACTTTCCTGTGGCAGCCGCTGGGCTATTCTTTTGTGGTTGTGGCTGTTCTTTTGTGTAAGGCTGGTCCATTCACTCGCGCATCTGTCCGTCAGTCGGTCGGTCCGTCCGTCCGCCCCGGGGCTCTGCGCCTGCTGGCTCAGCGTCAGGGCTGCCTAGCTCCGCGTATGGTCCCCAGTAGGAGTGTGACAGGCTGCGTGGGGCGCGTTGATGGGTCGTGAGCGCAGCTTGGGGTGCGGTGTTCCCGCTGAGCCTGCCAGGTCCCGACCTCGGCGCAGGGCCAGTGTGACCTTGCAGCCGAGAGTGCTTGTGCCACCCCATTGGGCTCCCCTGCAAGCTGCTGTCGCTGAGCCCCAGGAGGAGGACCCGCTCCTCTGGTCCTGGCCTTGGGCGCAGGAGGCTACACAGCTGCCCACGCTTCTGGGGGACACTGCCGAAGGCCACCATGGAGACCCCTGTCTTCAATCCCCAGGAGAGAGGTACAGCGTCACTCTGTGTCTGTGGATTTGTATTTGCAGAGGCTGAGGGTGAATTTTCCTGCCATGAAATACTATTCAAAAATGAGTGCTGCACGAACATTGAGGATTCTTACCTACGCAACTTTAAGGAAAAGTAAAATAAACACACCCACACCTACACACAAATACATAGTAATGATTTCATTACTATAAAGTTCAGAAGCTAGCAAAATATAAAATTAAAACATTTTAAAAGCTGGCCCCAAATAAACTATTGTTTAGGGTTACAAAGACGTGATAAAACTGTAAAGATTAGCAAGGATATTATTTCCATAACAGTAGAAGAGTGCTTACCTGGGGAGTGTGGGGAGGTGAAGAAGGTTGTGACAAAAAGTTTACCAGGACAGGGCAGAGATGTTCCTGGGACACTGCTAATGTTTAGTTCTTGACCTGGGTCAAAAATTCCGTGAATGCTCTCTTTTTACAACTATTTCTTTACAACCTCTCGCTGTCCTGCATGTATATTTCATAATCAAAATTTAAAGATCACCTCACACCCATTAGAATGGCCACTATCAAAAAACAGAAACTAACAAGTTTTGTCAGGGACGTGGAGACATTGAAACCCTTGTACCCTGTGTGTGGGAATGTTAAATGGTGCAGGTGCTATAGAAAACATAAGGTTCTCAAAAAATTAAAAATAGGATCTCTGGCTATATATCCAAAGGAGTTGAAAATCAGGATCTCGAAATGATATTTGTACACTTATGTTTATTATAGTAGCATTATTCACAATAGCCAAGAGGTGGAAGCAACCCAAGTTTTCATCCTTGAATGAATGCTTATCTATGAAAACTTGGGTTGCTTCCAAGTGGTACATTCATACAATGGAATATTGTATTCAGCCTTAAAAAAAAAGGAAATTCTGACCATGCTACAGTTTGGATGAACCTTGCAGACATTATGCTAAGCAAAATAAGCCAGTCTCAAAGTCACAAATACTGTGTATAGAATGGTGGTTGCCCAGAGCTGGGGGGAGGAGAGAAATGGAGAGTTGTTTAATGGGTTCAGGATTTCAGTTTTGGAAGATGAAAAAGTTCTGGCTGTTGGTAGCACAACAATATGAATATACTTCACACTACTGAGCTGCACACTTAGAAATGGTTAAGATGGTAAATTTTATGGTTTTTTACCACAATGTTTAAGTTATTTAAAGAAAAATTAAAATCAGTAAAATTATTAAGGTGTTAGTGAGAACAAAAGTTGAAAAGACCCGGAGAGCCTACGGAAAGCTGAGCCATAGGGCCTCTTTCATACTCTGATGTGTCTCCTTTCTTGTGAGATGCTAGGGTTCTGACAAGCTCCCCTGATTCTCCCCTCAATCTCTACTCCTGGTCCCTCATCTCCCCCAAAGATGATGGACCTCTCTCCCCAAGACTGGAGGGTCCCAGGACTTTTTCTTCAGATGCCCTCCTTCTTCTGTAGCTGCACTTACTCCATGGGAAGTGTCATCCAGACTTGTGGCTTTAACTGCTATTATGAGCTGATGACTCCTAAATTATATTTTCTGCTCAGACTTCTCTGAACTCCGGGCTCACTGTCCTACTTTGCATTTCCACCTCTAAAAGCCCTCAAACTTAACATGTCTAAAGTGACTCCTACTTTCTCCGCAAACCTCCTCTTCTCCCTTCACTCTTTCTCATCTCAGCAAATGATAATTCCTTTTTATCAGCTGCTCAGTTAAAAAACCTTGGAGCACTTCTTGACTGCTTTTTTTTCTCACATCCCACATTTGATTCATCCTCAAACTCTGTTGATTCCTCCTTCTTAATGTATCCAGACTTTGACCCTTTTCGGCTTCTCCCCTGCTATACACCGGCCATCCCTAGAGTAGCCCTTAACTAGTCTCCCTGCTTCTACTGTCCCATCTCCGGTCTGTTCTTACATCAGCTGGACGATCCTGTTCCAGAGTGAGCCAGCCCATGTACCCTGCCCAATGTCAATCCTCCACGGGCTCCTGTCTCACTTGGAGTGGAAGCTGAGGTCTCACCATGGCCTACGAAGTCCTTTGCCATTTGGTCTCCAGTTGTGAGTTCTAGCCTCCTCTCCCTCCCTTACTCTGCTATGGCCACACTGGCCTCTTTGCTGTCTCTGAAACTCACTAGGCACACTTCCACATGCTAGCCCCTCTGCCAAGGAATGCTTTTCTCCCAGGTATCCACATGGCTTCCTTCCTCATTCTTTGTTACCCTCTCATGAGAAAGCCTTCATCTCTAAAATTTTAGCCCCTCCCCCATACTCCTTATCTCCCCTTCCTGTTTAATTTTTCTCCTCTCCTCTGTCTTTATTAGTCATCTATTCCTGCATAATAAATTACCCCAAGATTTAGGGACTTAAAGCAACAGTGAACATTCATTACCTCATACCATTTTTGTGGGTCAGGAATTCATGAACAGCTTAGTTGTGTGCTTGTGGCTTGAGCCTCATGAAGTTGCTGTCAGATTGTTGGCCAGGACTATAGACATCTGAAGGCTTGACTGGAGCTGGAGGATCTGCTTCCAAGGTCAGTTCCTCATGTGGGTGTCACATTGGGGCTGGCTGTTGGCAGGAGGCCTCGGTTCTTGCCACACGAGCTCTCTACAGGACTGCTCAAGCATCCTAACAACGTGGTGGCTGGCTTCCCCCAGAGTGAGTGAGGGAGAGAAAGCAAGGCAAAAGCTACAGCGTCTTTCATGATGTAGCCTCAGAAGTCACACAGTTAATTCTGCACCTGGTTACTCAGGTCAGCCTTTTCACTGTAGAGAGGGACCACACAGGAGCACAAACCACAGAAGGCCAGGAGCCTTGGGATTGGCCACCACACTGTCCAAGCTACCCTTTTACCTGTTTGTCTTGTTTATTGCTGCCTCCCTGACTAGAATGTAAGCCCCATGAGGGCAGAGAGTTTTTCGTTGGCTTATTTACTACTACATTCCCAGTGCCTAAAACTATGCCTGGCACAGAGTAGGTGCCCCATATATATTCATTGAATGAAATAAATGAATGAATCTCAGAAAGACTAATCTGGCATTGTAGAAATAGCTTAAGGTTATAGGCAGTCCGGGCTAGTGACAGGAAAGCCAGAAAGGAGGCCACTGTGGTAGTTCCGGCAAAAGGAGACTCAAACTTGAACTCTGGCACAGTGGGGAGGGTGAGAGGAAAGTGGGGTGATGAGACTGTAGGATTTGGTATTAGAGCATTCCAGCCTTGGAATCTCCCTTTTCTGGCCAGAGCAGCTAGACAGATGGAGGTTCTGTGTCCTGAGATAGAGAGATACCCAGTAAGTAGATGATATAGGGGAAAGGTAATGAGTCAGACGTGCCCTGGGTGACATCCAGAGGGAGAAACCCATGACACTTCAGGTTTAGAGCAGCAGGGAGGATGGGGAGTGGAGGGAGGAGTTGGGAGTTGCCAACCACTCAGGGAAAGATGAGGCCTGGTGAGGTTCTTCCAGGGGGAAGGATGAGGGCAGTGGTGGGGCCAGGTGAGAAGAGAAGGCACAGGAGACAGGCAGTGAGGCCTGGAGGCTGCAAAAGAACCAAAGACACTGGGTCCTGGAAGATATAAAGGAGCTAGTTTCTTTTTAATCAACTTTATTGATGTATAATTTAGATACAATAAAATTCCTATGTTGAGTGTACAGTTTGGTGGGTTTTGACAAATCTGTAAATCTGTACAACTATCACCCCAGTCAAAACAACATTTTTAACACCCCAAAAAGTTCCTTCATGCCCCCCTGTAGTTAATTCTTAGTGTTCCTCGCCCCAAGCAACCACTGATCTGATTTCTGTCGTCATGGAACTTGCTTTAGAACTTCATGTAAATCAAAACATACTATATGCATCTGGCTTTCTTTCATTCAACTTAATATCTCTGAGATTCATCCATCTAATATGCATATTAATTCATCATTTTTATTGCCATGTGGTATTCATTGTATAAACATGTCACAATTTGTTTATCTGCCTGTTGATGGGCATTTGGGTTGCTTCTAGTTTTTAGCTTTTATGAGTAAAGCTGTTGTAGTGTTTTGTGTACAAGCCTTTCTGTGGACATATGTTTTCATTTCTCTTGGGTAAACACCTAGTAGTAGAATAGCTGCTGGATCATAGGGTACGTGTCTGTTTAACTTTATATGAAGCTCTGAACCTTCCAAAGGGCCTGATTCATTTTACATTTCCACCAACAACGTGCGAGAATTACATTTGCACCAGATCTCTGTCAACACTTGGTATTTTCATTCTTTTAATTTTATCCCTTCTAATGGTATTAGTAGTATCTCATTTGGATTTTCCTAATGACCAATGATGGTGAGCATCTTTTCATATGATTATCTATTTTTATATCCTCTTTTGTAAAGGTCTGTTTAAGTCCCTTGCCCATTTTTTGTTGGTTGGTTGTTTTTGAGCTATGAGAATTCTTTTTATATTCTGTACACAAGACCTTTATCACATATCTGTTCTATATGTATTATTTTCACATGTCTATAAATATTATGTCTGCATTATCATATATAGAAAGAGAATGAATATTTCCTTGCAGTCTGTGGTTTCCAGTCCCAGGAGTCTCAAAAGCACATTCAGGCTCGATATCTCACTGGAAGATCTGTCACGGGTCTCAGAAGCTATTATACTCATGGTTAGTGAGTATAAAAGGATACAGAAAGCTACCTAGAATGATGTCTGGAGGCAACCAGGCACAAGCTTCCACGTGTCCCCTTCCAGTTGAGTTGCAAGGGATGTGCTTATTACCCCAATGATGAGTGACAACATGTGGAGTGTCCCCAACCAGGGGAACTTGCCTGAGCCTAGGTGTCTGGCATTTTTATTGGCGGTCAGCCACATAGACATACACTGCAGTGTGTCTAACCTCAGTTACTGAAGTGCCAGGCCCTCAGATGGGAAGCAGGTGTTCACCATGTCACATCGTTAGTGTAACTGTCTTGACTTTCTGTCACAGCATGGCTCAAGGCCTTTAGCGTGCAAAAACATTCTTGCTCAACACAGCACTCCTAGGGCTCAGGTCCCAGGAGTTCTCCTAGGACCAGTCTGAAAACAGGCCTTTCTTGGGAATGTGCAGAGTGAGAGAGAGCAACCCAGGCCTGCCGAGTTAACCTTTTCCTACCCACTTGCCTTTTCATTATCTTAGTGATGTATATCTTTTATAAAGCAGACATTTTAAATTTTGGTTAAGTCCAATTTATCAACTTTTTTATTGTTAGTAATTTTTGTGTCTCACTTAAGAAATCTTAGCCCTACCCAAGGTCACAACGATTTCCTCCTATATCTTTTTTTTCTGGATATTTCATAGTTTTAGTTCTTCTATCTAGATCTGTAATATAATTCAAATTAATTTTTTTTTGATATGTAGTGAAGTACAGGTCAAGGATAATTTTTTCCTTGGACATTTGTATCAGTAAGCGTCCAACTAGGAGACAAACTGCAGAGTATGAACTTGCTTAATTTTCTTATTCATTTAAAAAGTTATGTTGTAGATTCCTTAGGTTTTCCATGGAGATAATCATGTTCTCTGTTTTTTATGCTTTTTATTTCTGTTTTTGTGTTTTATTTCACTCTTGGTTTGTTGAGAATTTTTATCATGAATTGATGTTGAATTTTATTAAATGATTTTCTGCAGCTATTAAGATTTTTCTTTTATTCTATTAATATGATTTTAATATGATTAATTACATCATTTTTCTAATGTTGAACTAACATTTTATTTCTGGGATAAATTACTGGGAGACACACACACACATTCAATTTGCTAATATGTGGTGAGGGTTTTTGCATCTATGTTTGTGATATTGGCCTTTAATTTTCTTTTCATGTAATGATTTGTTGAGTTTGGGCATCAGAATTACGTTGGCCTCATAAAATGAGTTTGGAAGCATTCCCTTCTTTTTGATTTTTTGATAGAATTTGTTTTCATATTTTGCCCTTAAATATTTGCTAGCACCTATTCACCATGGAAACCACCTGGGCCTTGGAATTTTCTTCATAAGGGAAGCTGTTTCTAAGGGAGAAGTGGTCCACACTGTAAATGCCTCAGAGAGTTCAGAAAAGACAGGAAACCCAAGGAAAAAGCCCCATTCTTCCTTCGCAGTACAGAGCCACAGGTGCACAAGTGTCTGTGTGCCGTGCGCCTTGTTGGGGTGCTGGAGGAGGGATAAGCAGTCCTTTCTGGACAGTTCAGAACCCCATGAGAGCAGGTGCTTGTGTGTCCTCTCTCTTTCCGCAGCCCTTCCTGGAGAAGAGGACATGGCCGAGGTGCAGGTGACACTGTGGACTTTGCTCTCTGTGCAGGTGTGAGTTGAGAGGGCATGTGTATTCTCTCATGAAATGACTATTCCTATCTTCATACATTTATTTATTGGGGTTATAATGTTTGTTTAAAACCCATTTCTATGGATTTTTAAGTAATTACGTTTTTAAATAAGCGACACACACAGAATTTAGATTTCAGACATAGGAGGGGTGAACAGAGAAATGCAAGCCTCCTGTTTCTGCCCCCAGGCACCCAGATTTTCATTCCAGACCACCTCTTGTACATTCTTTTAACAACGATCTATACATACACAACCATGTGCATTTCTGTCCTTTGTCTAGTTCTTTTTCACCCAGGTGACAGAATGCTAACACACAGGGTATCGCTTTGCTTTTTTTTTTTTTTATTGTGGTAAACTATATATAACTAAACTTGTCGTTTTAACCATTGTTAGTATATAATCCAGTGGCATTAATGACATTCATAGTATTGTGCAACCATGACAGTATCTATACCCAATTATCATCACCCCAAACAGAAAATGTACAAATTAAATTATTACTCTGTTATTAACATATAGGATATATCAAAACTTTATTTCTTTTTATGATGGAATAATATTCTGTTGTATCCTAGGCTACATTTTACTTATCCTTCATCTGTTAATGGACACTGGGTTTGTTTCTACTTTTTTGCTATTGTGAATAATGCTGTTATGAACATTCATGTACAAAAATCTGTTTGAGTCCTTGTTTTCTATTCTTTTGGGTGTATACTAGGAGTGGGATTCTGGGTTATATAGTAATTTTGTCTTTACCTTTTTGGGGAACCACTAGACTGTCTTCCACAGTGACTGTACCATTTTCATTCCCACTAGCAGTATGCAAGGATCTCAGTGACTCTACATCCTCACCACACTTATTATTTTCCATCTCAGCCATCCTGGTAGGTGCAAAGTGATATTTCATTATAGTTTTGATTTGCATTTCCTTAATAACAAATGATCTTGAACATTTTTTTGAGACTTTTTATAAGAGTTTGAGTAAAAATGATGATATATAATGGAAAGCAAGATCTCAGGTACTCTCTTTGAGCATCTTTTCATGTATTTATTGACCCTTTGTATATATTTTTTGGAGAAATGTCTATTGAAATCCTTTGCCCAGTTTTAAATCAGTTTGTGTGTGTGTGTGTGTGTGTGTGTGTGTGTGTGTGTGTGTGTGTGTGGTGGTTAGATTATAGGAATTCTTCATATGTTCTGGATATTAAACACTTATTAGATACATGATTTGCAAATATTTTCTCCCATTCTGAGGATTTTCTTTTTATTCTACTAATAGTGTCCTTTGATGCACAAAACTTTTAAATTTTAATGAAGTTCAATTTTTTTTTAAATTGTGTTGCCTGTGTTTTTGGTATTATATTTAAGGAACCATTGTCAAATCCAGGGTAATGAAGACTTGCCTGTATGTTTTGTATCCTACAACTTTGCTGAATTTGTTTATTACTTTTAACAGTTTTTAAAATGGAATCATTAGAGATTTCTATATATTAAATCATGTCATCTGCAAATAAAGATAGTTTTACAAAAAAAAAGATAGTTTTACTCCTTCACATTCACAATCTGGAATTTTTTTTACCTAATTGCTTTGGCTTAACTTCTAGTCGTATGCTGTATAGAAGTAGCAAAAGTAGCATCCTTGTCTTATTTTTTATCTCAAGAGAGAAGCCTTCAGACTTGCATCATTGAATATGATGTCAGCTATGGGTTTTTCATATGACCTTTATTGGTGTTGAAAAAGTTTCCTTTTGTTCTTCATTTGTTGAGTGTTTTTATCATGATAGGATATTGGATTTTGTCAAATCCTTTTTCTGCATCAATTGAGATGATCTTGTGGTTTTTCTTCCTTCATTCCATCAGTGTATTATATTACATTCTTGATTTTGTATGTTGAGCCACCCTTACATTCCTAGGGTAAATTGCACTTGGTCATGCAGTGTAATCTTTGTAAGGTGTTGCTGAGTACAATTTGCTACTATTTTGTTGAGGGTTTTGCATCTTTATTCATAAGGGATCTTGGTCTGTAGTTTTCTAGTTTTCTTTGTCCGGTTTCAGTATCAGGATAATGATGGACTCATAGAATGACTTAGGAAGTGTTGCCTCCTCTTCAGTTTTATTTAAGTGTTTGGTAGAATTCACCAGTGAAGCCATCTGGTCCTGGGCTTTTATTTCTTGGGAGGTTTTTGATAACTGATTTAATATCCTTACTTATTAATTATTTTTTTCTTTTTCTCCTTGAATTAGTTTTGGTGGTTTTTGGATTTCTGGAAATTTCAGTTCATCTAGGCTATCCAATTTGTTGGCATATATAACCAATGATTTTAACATTATTTAGCTGAATAATTTGTCCTTCAGATATTTGTGTTATAATCTATATGTTAAATTATTAAATATACAAGAACCTGGTTTGGGGGTTATCTAGCCCATTCCATGACTTGTTTTTAAACTAAGGCAAAGTATTTTAACTAAAGCAAAGGTAATTTAATAATTGTACCTTTGTAGTTTCCTTTGTCTGATTTTTCTCCCAGGTGAACTTTAATATCATTTTTATAGCAAGGCAAAAATATTATTTTGCATTTTATTTAAATTTACAATAAATTAATGAAGAATATCTATTTTTTAGTAATTAGTCTTCTTATGTCTCATTAAAGTTATGTCGTTTTTTTTCCCTAAAAGACCTGCATTTTATCCAGCATATTTATTTGTTCTTAGCTGGAGGATAATTTGGATATTCAATTACTAGAAACTGAAGTCTAGCAAACTTTATAATCTTTGCCGACTTAATAGATTTAAAAAGGTTATTCTTTTAAATGACATTTCAAATTTTTATTAGTGTGGTTGAACATCTTCTCATATATTTATTAGCCATTTGAATTTCTCCTGTGAATTGTTTGCTCATACCTTATGTTCATTTTCTCTTGTTTTATTCTTATTGATTTATAATAACCTTTTATATATGATTTCATTTATATGTGGAATCTAAAAAAAGATGAACAAAACAAAATAAAAACAGACTCATAGAAACAGAGACCAAAGAGATGATTACCAGAGAGGAGGGAATAGGGGGATGGGTGGAAAAGAAGAGGATGAATATAGTTAATAATATTGTGATAAGTTTGCAAGGTGACAGATGATTAGTAGAATTAGTAGGGTGATCACATTGTAAGGTATAAAAATGCCAAATCACTATATCATACATCTGAAACTAATATAATATTGTATACCAACTGTACTTAAATAAAAATAAATAAAAAGTGAAGAATAAATAAAATTTTTTTAAAAGAAAAAAGCAAAAATAAGAGATTATCAATCCTTTGAAAACAATGTGTATTGCAAATTCCTTTTCCCAGTTAGTTGTCTTTCAGATTTGTTTAAGCCCTACAGAAAATCTTGGTTTCTTTGTTTTCAACTGTGCCCATTGTTTTCAGAATGGATTCTGGCCTTCATGTCAGCCTTCCCCAAAGTTATTCTTTTCAAAAAGCTTATAACTCCTTCTGTGAGTATTATGGCTTTAAAAATTAACATATTTAGTCCTTAAGAATGGGTCGAGATAGGTATCTTATTTTTATTTTTTTCAAGTGAATTAGCCAGCTGTCCAAAACCATTCCTGAATGGTCCATTTCCCCTTGTTGAGTGAAAAGCCTCTGTGAATTTCTGAATAGGTACCTGTTTCCAGGCCATCTGAACTGCCTGATTTCATGAATATAATTTGTTTTAATAACCATGGTTTTGAACCAATGTCTAATTGGGCAAGTTTCCCACATTTGGCTTCTTTATAAAACATTACTTGGGTTGTTTCCATTCATATTTTTTCATGTTTAATATGTTTTATTTTTGACAGATATGATTGCTATTCTCCAGATAAGCCCATAATTATTTGGAAAAACATATATTCAGCAATATATTTTTCACTCCATTATCCAATTACCAAAAATTTCTGTTGTTTCATTCCTTCTTCTGAAGGCAAAATCAATGCACAAATATAGTGTCAGCCTCCTTATGAGATCTTTCCTAAAGACTTTACTTTTTTCTTCAAACACATAATTAAATAATGCCATCTTCCTTAGTATATGTAATACACTAAAAGCCTTGAATTCAGTCCTTCAGTTATCAGTGGTTAAAGGAAACAGCTCATTCTGAGTTCTCTATATAGGTTATCTAGTGTATCCTTAAAAACGACTTTCTATTTTAGACATTGAATTTTGAGAAGGAATTATGAACATAACACCTCACTGAGAGAAGCTTTTACCAAGTAGGATCTGGATAAATTCACTAGACATAAAGATCCTCAGTTTATCATCACGTTTCACTTACATTTTTAACCAGAAGCAAAGTATCAATTTATAACCAAACCTAGTGTCTCTAAGTCTCTATTTAAATCTTTAAATCAATTTATTAATGTCCAAAGCCTGCTGCTTACATGGGTAGGGATTTGTATGAAGAACAGTTGATTTTTTGTTTATTTATGTTGCATACTTATCATTTTCTGACTTCTCTTATTCCTAGTAATTAAAATTATTATAAAACCTTACTAATAGATGCTTGTGGCTTTTTACTATTGAAAAATCAGATTGCAAATTTTATTACAAATTAATAATTATATCCTTTTTAAAAAAATCTCACGTTGATCATCTGTGAAACGATTTAAAAACCTTGAGTATTTCTATAAATTTATGTCTCCTCGATGGACTTACATTTCAGTCTGTACTTGTTGGATGAACTAAACCAGACCAGAGAGAACATGATGTTTACTCATCCCTTGTCTGACTAGCCTGGTAGATCAGCTACTCTTGTCCCTTTGCCTCTCTGTGGTTTTGAATTATGTGGGTGTCTGCTTCGGTGAGGTAATGCTGAGGCAGTTGCTACCTGGTTGGATCTCTCAGACTTTCTCTGTCCTCTCATGGCTTTGGTGAGGCTGCCCTGCAGTGTCGTGACTCAGCCCTCACACTTGGTCTGTCCCCCAGCGTCTGCTGCCCTTGGCCCTGGGTGGTATTGGTGGATCTTTAGTGAGGAGGCTTCATTTGTGGTGAGGTAGGCACTGCCACTTATAGGGTCTCTATTTCATGGAGAGTGAGACAGACACCACTGCTCATGGGGCCTCTGTTTGTATGGAGAAGGGCATGTCCCCCAGTGATGGGGATGACACTGTTGGCCCAGATTCTTCAGTGACTTCCTTTTCTTTCTGCTCACTCTGTTTTGACAACTTAAGGATTCAGACCTGGAAGCCAGCATTGGGAATGGGGAGCAGGAAGCCGGTCCTGAGGCCCTGGGAGTAGATGAGTCCATGGAAACCCCAAAGAGGGGAGGAAAAAGGGATTCAGGGGCCCAGGACAGAGCTTTGTGGACCCCAGTCATTTAAGGAGGAGAATGATGAAGAAGTCCAGGGGTCTGAGCAGGAGGGGCTAGAAGTGGGTTGTGCCATGTGGGTGGAAGGAATGAGAAGGATGCCACAGTTGAGGTGCTAAGCTACAACAAGTTGTTCCTCAGCCTCATTCTATTACACAAACCACCACTGAATTTTCTCTTGTTCTCTGCATCCTCACCAGCCTTCCTCCTTGTCCATCTAGTCACCTTAAAAATGTCCCTCTCCCTCCTCATTCAAAAACAACCTCTATCCCGAAATTTCTAGGATATTTTTTTTTTTTGCTTTGCTTTATGGTTTTACTACATATATCTCTAAACAACATATTGCTCAAATTTGCATGTTTGAACTCTAAATGTATTAATCTTCCAGGGCTGCCATAACAAAATACCACAAACTGGGTGACTTAAACAACAGATATTTATTTTCTCACAGTTCTAGAGGCTGAAAGTCAGAGATCAAGGCGCCATCAGGGTTGGTTCTTGGCGAGCCTCTCCATCTGGCTTGCGGATGGCCGCCTTCTCACTGTGTCCTCTGATGGCCTCTCTGTGCACGTCCCCCTGGCATCTCTTCCTCTTCTTATAAGGATGCAGTCCTATTGGATTAGGACTTCATCCTAAAGTCCCCATTTAACCTGAATTACCTCTTAAAAGACCCCATCTCCAAATACTGTCACATTGGGGGTTGGGGCTTCAATGTAAGAGTTTTGGGGGAATACAGTTCAGTTCCTAACACTGAGTGAATGCATACTCTGTGTATTCACCTACAGTTTCCTTTTCCCCGTTGACATGGTGTCCCTGAGATTTTCACGTTTGTACCTATAGCTATCATTACTCCACTGGAATATTTACTGCATTTACCAGAACTTCCAGGAGAATTTTAGATTAGCACCCTCAGCGTTGGTGTATTGTTCTTGCTTGAATGAAACTGTTACTAATGTTTTGTGTTGAGCTCAGTGTAGGTTACTGGTTTATTTGCATCTACCTTCCTCTGCCTGCCCGGATGCCACACGCTGTAATTTGCTGCATGTGACATTCCCACTGCCTAGCAATGTGGTATGTAATAATGCCTCAGGACCCAGTGACGTTCCAGGATGTGGCTGTGGAGTTCACCCAGGAGGAGTGGGGGCACCTGGGCAGCGCTCAGAGGGCGCTGTACCATGAGGTGATGCTGGAAAACTACAGAAGCCTGGCCTCCCTGGGTCACCCAAGAGACACCATCTGTGCTGGCTTGGGGAGGCTGCACCGAACAGCACTGTGGGAGTTATGGGGGAAACAGGATCATGGACCAGATTGTCTGCTTAGCTAATGGGAAGAGTTAAGTAATTTAACTGGCAAGTGGTTACTTTTATATTAAATAAACATGGATATATTATAGATTATAATGAAAATATGCGTAATTTTAAAAGCTACAGCTGGAAAGAGGTTTAGACGTGCAGAAGCATGGAGGGCTGGCCTTCCTTGGAGGCCTCTGACCCACAGAACAGTATTTTGATATTCAGAGGATGTAAACTTGGACTGTTTCTACTGCTTATCTTCTGTGTGGTTGGGCACAGGAGGCCAAGGCTTTCCCCCATCACCCGAGACCCCACATCATTTAATCAGCAAAGGTCCCAAAGGCAGGGCCCTGGGTTCACACCTGTCACTGTCCCCAATAACTACACCTCTTGTCTTTCCTGAGCAGGGTGCCAGGATTCCAAACCTGATGTGACCTCCCAGTTGGAGCAAAGTGGATCTCCATGGATGGCGTGGAGGGGAATCGCTAGGTGCCTCTCTCCAGGTGAACAGGTGGGAAGGAGGCGTGAGGGCTCCCGCACAAGGCTGTCCAGGAAGCTGATGGTTTCTAGATGTGCTGGCCATGGAGCCATCCCCGGGGGAGTCAGGGCCGCATGGGGGACAGTCCCTGTGCAGAGACACCTCCCATCCTCCTCTTCTCGGCCCCTACACAAGGTCCACCTGGGCCCCTCCCCAGCCAGGCAGGCTTTCTTCTTCCCTGCTCCCCAGTGCACCCTTTCCTAGCACTGCCAGGCAACCGCCCTGTCGAGAGAAGCCCCTCAGTGGACACTGAGGCCACTTTCACATCTCTCTTGCCTCTCATCCCCTCGGTCACCACAGGCCACCAGCCTCTCCCCACGGCCTGTGTCCCACCCAGCTGTTCCAGTTGGATCCAGAGAGGCTTCCTATCCCCGTTTCTAGAAGTTCATGCGGCTCTTTCCTCCTCATGTCCTCGCCTCCCTCGCCACCACACCTCACTCATTTGCCTTCCTTCATCTCCTGTTCCCGTCACCTTTTGCGCTTCTCTGTTCACTCTTTGAGAGAGACCAAACCTGATGGCCTCTGTACTGAAGGCTTGCTGTCTGCAGCCCGGCTCCTCTGTCTTCCCAGCACTCCAGCCCTGCTCTCCCTTCTGCTCTCATGTCTCTACCTGGATCCTCAGCTGTCCCACCAAATTCAGCATAGAAACCGTTTAGTCACCCAACCCCTCCCACCCCTCATCACCCATAGCCTATCTCCAGGTTCTGATAGAATCACCCACACACTGCTGCCTCATGCCAGTACAAACAGTGAGACGGGATTTCTCTGCTCCCTCTCTCTTCCCGTAACCCACCTTGAATGTTATTGTTAAGCAGTTCTGCTAGGAACATCTTTGTAATTACAGCCACCACCTGTCAGAATCCACTGTGATTCTCTGCTGCCTACTACATTCGGCCCTGGAAAGACTTCCCATAGTCACTCGCCAGTTCACTCAGCTCCTGGTCCCTGTCTTCACATGGCCCTTCGCCTATGTCAGATTCTGCATGCACCCTTTCTTCTAACTCAGTGACCCCCTAGTCAATTCAGCAGTGACCGTGGGTTGTTTCTGAGAGCAGCAGAATGGGTGGAATGGGACCATCCTTAGAGATCTGGTGAATTGGTGTTTCAGGGAAGTTAACTGGCAGCTTACAAGGTGGACAAACAGGGTAAAGAGGTTGTGGGCTGAGAGAGTAGTGTTGACATTTCACAGTGACCTAGGCACGCGGTGACTCCAGCTGATATTCTGACCTGCCTTTCCTCCATTGGCTCTTATTCTAATAATCCACCTCATCACCACCCCCTCATCCATCCTCAGGGTCATGGTTTTCACTCTTCAGTCATCCCTGAAGGGAGTCTCAGGTGCTTCACTTATCAGCACCCCATAACCATTTGTGTTTCCCTGTTCACTTCTTCCTTGCTCCTATGCACAGTGGCTTTTACCTTATGTGACTTATTTTAAATCAGTCAAAGCCACATATCTCTGGGGAATCAAAGAATAAAAGTAATAATATGATATGTGGCTTTGACTAGCTCACATTTTCTATCTCTCTGCATGGTCAAATATTCTCCATTTTTTTTTTTTATTTCTTTCAGACCAAGAGACTGGATCTGGAACTGAAGAGTCAAATCTGAAGCAAGTAATTTCTAAAGAATTTTCCCAGGGCATGATAATCAGCAAATGTAAAAGGAATGGAATCTGTGACTCCACCAGAGAAGTCTCAGGATCTGTTGGCCATTTAGAGAGCCATCTAGGGCAGATGGCATTTACCCATAAAAAAAGCATGATTCAAGAGAACACTTATGAAGGTAATGGATTTGAGGAAGAGTTTAGACAGCAGCCAAATTTTGTTACTCAAAACAGAATTTTTTTGGGGGAAAATAGTGCATGAAAATGACAGTAATGATAGTAGCTTTTCACATAACCTAGATCTAAGTAACCATCAGGGAATCTACATAAGTGAAAAATCATACAAATGAGATAAATGTGGGAAATACTTTAGCTGTGGTTTGGATCTCACTCAACACCAGAGTTTTCATACTGAAGTTAATCCATATGTTATTAGAAACCAGAAGGTGGGTGCTAGGGAAGAGCCCTTCAAAAGCAAAAATTGTGGGAAATCTTTCAGCAGGGGAACACTGCTTATACAACATGAAAGATGCCGCACAGGAGAGCGACCACATGAGTGTAATATATGTGGGAAGTCTTTCAGCTGGGATTCATCCCTTATTCTACATCAGAGGACTCATACTGGAGAAAAACGCTATGAGTGTAGTGAACGTGGGAAAACCTTCTACCAGAGTACATGCCTCACACAGCATCAGAGGATTCACACGGGAGAGAAACCTTATGAATGTAATCAGTGTGGGAAGGCCTTTAGCCAAAGTTCACATCTTACTCTACATCAGAAAACTCATACTGGGGAAAAACCCTATGAATGTAATCAGTGTGACAAAGCATTTATTCAGAGCATCCAACTTACCCTACATCTAAGAACTCATTCTGGAGAGAAACCTTATGAATGTACTGAATGTGGTAAAACCTATAGTCATAGTTCATCCTTGATGCAACGTAAGAGGAGAACTTTAGCCAAAGTTCACATCTTACTCTACATCAGAAAACTCATACTGGAAAAAAACCCTTTGAATGTAAAGAATGTGGGAAAGCCTTTACCCAGAGCATCCAACTTACTTTATACCTGAGAACACATACTGGAGAGAAACCCTATGAATGTACTGAATGTGGCAAAGCCTATAGTCATAGGTCATCCCTTTTTCAACATAAGAAGATCCATACTGGAGAGAAACCCTTCAAATGTAATGAATATGGGAAAGCTTTCCGATGGAATGCACACCTTACTCAACACCAAAGAATTCATACCGGGGAGAAACCTTATAAATGCAAAAAATATGGCAAATCTTTCAGCAGAAGTACTCACCTTAATCAACATCTGAGAACTCATACTGAAGAGAAACCCTATGAGTGTCATGAGTGTGGGAAAACCTCTGGTCAGAGTGCATTATCTGACTCAACACCAGAGGATGCACACTGGAATGTGAAAGGCCTTCACCGTAAATGCATACCTTGCTCAATGTCAAAGGATTCATAAGAGAAAGAAACCTTTATAATGTGCCAATCACAAAGAAGTTCAGAACGGAGAGAAATTCAGCAAATGTATTTCATGTGAGAAATATTTCAGCATAAGCACAGGCATTCTTCAACATCAATAAATTAATCAAAGAAAGAAACTCTATAATTGTGGAAATATTTTATTTGTAGCATGTCATGTAGTCAATATTAAGACTAGGTGGCTTAAACAACAGTATCATATTGTCTCACAGTTCTGGAGGCTGCGAAATCTGAGATAAAGGCACTGGCATGTTTGTTTTTTCTTGAGGCCTCTTCTTGGCATGCAGATGGTCATCTTATCACTGTGTCCTTACATGGTCTTTCCTCCGTGTGCCCATCCTTGCTGTCTCTTCCTCTGCTTATAAGGACACCAGTCCTATTGGATTAGGGCCCTATTCTTATGACCTTGTTTAATCTGAATTACCTTTTTAAAGGCCTTGTCTTCAAATAGAGTCACATTGCTGTTTAGGGTTTTGTTTTAGGGTTTTGTTTTAATCCATTTAGGCTGCTATAACAGATATACCATAAACTAGGTATAAACAACAGAAATTTATTTCTCACTGCTTTGGAGACTGGGAAGTTCAAGATCAAGGTGCTGGCAGATTTGGTGTCTAGTGAGGGCCCATTTCCAGGTTCATAGTAGGCATATTTTTGCTGTGTCCTCATATGGTGAAGGTAGTGAAGAATCTCTCTGGCGTATTAATCTTCTACATAAAGATTTCACTTTCATGATCTAATCACCTCCCAAAGGCCCCAACTCCTAATACCATCATCACGTTGGAGGTTAGGGTTTCACCATATGAACTCTGGGGAAGGACACATTCAGAACAGCAGGTGTCAACACATGGATTTGGGAGACCACAAGTCAGAGTATAACATGCCTGCAAAACCTAAGATAGTATCTTGTTGCCCTTTACAGAATTAAGTTTCCTGAACCCTGTGGGTGTAGACAATCAACTATAATTATCATGTTGACATTCAACATTATATATAGATTTCTAAAATATAAAATTGGCAAATTAGGGCAACATAGTAGTAAGTCATAAAGCAGACTTACTACTATGTAAGTTATGTTATTGTTGAATTAATTTGCAAAAATTAGAGAAGGGGTCTTTTTTTTTCCTGAAAAAATGGAAGGTAGAAGCGTTTCTTTGAAGATAATTCTATAACTTCTTTAATGAATAGTTTTTGTAGCAAACACAGTATCCTGATCTCCAGTTATTTACCCCATTGGTGAGAGAAGGATCCTGTGTCCATAACACAAGATAGCCAAACATATGACATCTGCCATTAGCCAGATGATTGACAGAAGTTTATTAGTCACATATGCTCACAGCCTAGGGGAAGACATTGTACAACATGCAGCACCACACATGGATTGCACTTGGGAACAAAATGAACCAGTAGGTTAGGGGCTGAGGGAGGCAGGCTTTTTCCGCAGTAGGAAGATGAGGCACTCAGCTCAGTGGGCCCAAGTGCATTCCTGTGGGTTTGACCTCGGGCAGTGGATGTTCTCTGTTCTGTAAACCCACCCAGCCTGTCCCACCTTCTGACCTCCATTGTGTGCCATCAAACTGACCTCCAGTTTGAGTGATGGGGGCTCCAAGTTGCATCCCAAATGAAGTACTAGGGGCTTGTGGATACAGGAGCACTGCACAGTGCAGATATAACATAGAGTTTAGCAAGGGAATACTTTAGGGTAAGAAAATAAATGGGCCCTTCCAAGCACATAGACCCACAAATTCTCAATATTCAAGAGCATAACCCAAGTGAAGATGTCTGTAGTCATCATGGCCGAAATTCTAGCAGAGAGGGGTTGGCTTTGGTTTGGCCATGCCACAGGTGTCTAGGAAAGATAATGAGCTCCAAGTCTTGCCAACATTTAGTTTTTTTAATTTTTAATATGACAGTACAATAAACAGAAGTTTAGTTTTTGATGAAGTCCAATTTATTAGTTCTTTTTTCTTTTATGGTTAGTACTTTTTATATACTACCTAAGAATTCTTAGCCTAATACAAGTTTGTAGTCCAAGATATTTTAGGTTTTATTTAAAATAAACATGGTGATTTATGGTTCTGATTTTTATATTAAGATCTATGATTCATTTCAAATTAATTTTTGTGTATGTGAGGTAGGTGAATCAAAGTTCTTTTCTTTTTATTTTTCTCAGATGATTACCTAATTTTTTCAACATGATTTGTTGTCTGGACTTTTCTGTCATCATCACACTCCATTGACACTTTTGTGGTATATTAATTAATAATATATGTGTGTATCTTTTCCAGGCTCTCTCTTTTATTCCTTTGGTCTATTTGTCTATATTATGCAAATACCACAGTGTTTTACTTACTGCAGCTTTATATTGTATTTTAATCAGGTAGTATAACTTCAACTTTACTCTTCTCCTAAATCATCCCAGCTATTCTTAGTCCTTTTCTATTAAAACTTTAGAGTGAGCCTGTCAATTTTTATTCATAAAAAGTGTTTTCTTTCATCAAATGTTTTTCCTATATCTATTGAGGGTTTTTAAACCACTTATTCTGTTAATTATACTAATTACATTGATGGATTTCTAAATATTAAACCAACTTTGCTTTCCTTTGCATAAACACCATTTGGTCATGATATAATATCATTTTTAAAGTATTGCTGGATTGAATTTGCTAATATTTTAAGATTTTTGCATCTCTGTTCTTGCATCTGTGTTCTGCAATTTTCTCTCCCTGTAATGTCTTTGCCAGGTTTTGGAATTAGGATAATTTAAGCTTCTAAAAATGAGGTAGCAAGTGTACCCTCCCCTTTTATTTTAGAGACTATTTTTCTTACTTAAATGTTTAGTGGAATTCACTACCTAAGCCTGAAATTTTATTTCTAAGAAAGATTTAAATTACAGTTTTAGTTTTTGAGGGGTTTCATTTCTTTGTTTATTTTCTGTTTTTTAGTTAGAGGGCTATTCAGATTTTTTTTCTTCTTGTGTCAATTTTGGTAAGTTACATTTTTCAAGAAATTGAACATTTTACCTAACTTGTCAAATTGTTGGCGATTTGTTGTTAAATTTGTTAATATCCTTATTATCCTTTAAATGTCAGAAGTAGTTATAAATATCCCTTCTCTTTCACTCATAATATCAGTAATTTGTTTTTTCTCTTGTTCAATTTTATAAGAGTCTATCAATTTTATTCATCTTTTCAAATACTCAACTTTTGGCCTCATTGATTTTCATTATCTATTTTCTAGTTTTTTGATTTCTTCTCTTAAATTTGTTCTTTTTTTAACATTGGGGTTAATTTTTGTTATTTTTAGTTACTAGATTAAATTATGGTTTTTAACCTATTTTCCTAACTTGAATTTAAAGCTAAACATTTTCCTCTAAGCACTATTTTAGCAGCTTCTTATTAATTTCAAAATGTTTTAATCATTTAGTTAAAAATATTTTCTGATTTTCCTTGTGATTTCTTTGGCACATGGTTATTTATGTATAATTTAGTTTCCTTATATTTGAGAATGCTTTAGTTATATTTTTGCTTTTGATTTCTAATTTAATTTCATTACAATATGAGGACATATTCTGTATGATTTCAATTCTTTTGAAATTATTAAACTTGTTAATAATCATCAGTATAAGGCCAGTATTAGTCTATCTTGATGTATGTTCATAGTAATTTTAAAAGAATGTGTATTCTTCAGTGGTTAGGTATGGTGCTCTATATATGTCAATTAGGTTGATTAGTATTGTTTAGTTCTTCTGTATTATTATATTTTTGTATGCCTATTTGACCAATTATTGACAGAATTGTAAAGATCCCCAAATGTTTGCAGATTTATCTATTTTTTTACTCATGTCGACTTTTATTTAATGTATTTTGGAGCTATATGTGTATAAACATTTAAGATTATTATGTCCTCTGGATGAACTGACTCTTTTATCATTATAAATACTCTTAATATCTCATATCATTCTTTGTCTTTAGGCTTACTTTCTTTGATATTAATAGTCACTCCAGTGCTCATCTGACAAGAGTTTTTCATAAAATCTTTTTTAAACCCTTTTCCTTTCCATTTCTCTGTGCCTTTATGTCTAGAGAGTATCTTTTGTAAAGAGCATGTACTTATATTTTATTTTTCTTTTTTAATGTAGTCCAATAATTTCTGCCTTTTACATAGTGTGTTTAGTCCTCAGATGGAATCAACACTACTGCCTTCTTGATCTCAGACTTTTATCCCCCAGAACTACGAAGTTTCTATTGTTTAAACCACTCAGTTTGGGATATTTTGTTATAACAGCCCTAAAAAACTAATACAACTTGTATTGGTCGTATTGTTATTTTAATTGAATTAATAAATATTTCTAAAATTTCTGTTTTAATTTCAAATGCAGTAAATATAGATATAACTCATATAAGCAAAAGCCCTTTGGGTTACTCAATAATTTTAAGAGTGTAAAGGGCTTCTGAGACCAAATATTTGGAGAGCCACTGTGTAAGACCATATAATATTGCCTCACAAATCTCTGATTATTTGTTCTGCTTCCTTTCTTTTTTATTTCCACTTCATTTAGAACTATTTTGGAAGCCCCTTGCTCTGGGCTCTGTGTTGGCAGCCCATCATCTGCTAGAGACCTGTTCCTCTGTGCGAGTTTATATTTGTTATTGACAAGAGGATTAGTCAGATACAAGCTACTTGTACAGATACTTGGAATAGGTATTTAAGTTATAACAAAATGTTTAATGTAATAAGGCATTATTGATGCACTTTGGTCTTTGAAATACCCAATTTTTAAATGCTTTTTACTTTTAAATGGAACCAGTACCCATATTTCTTTGGAACTTCACATAACTCTGCTAATCATCCCTCAGGATGATCCTCAGGAGTCAGAAAGTGACTTGAGATGTTTCTATATCTGAGTGAAAAGCTTACGCTAAATATTCTTGATTAAATGCCTTTCACAGCTCCATACTTTTACATCAGTATAAAGCAATAACTGTACCCTCCCATCCACTCCTGGACACATCCCTGTGGCTACTGTCTTGTTACTTTTCAGGACTGGTGGACAGAGACATGGGTGGACAGAGCGCTTAAGATAGAACCCTTGGGGCTGTCGTGATTTACATACAGTCATACAATCGGATCCATGAGACCACATACAGCGGTACACGGATAAACAAAAATGCACACACTGATGAGCACTGTGGGTACACACACACAGTGGCATACAGAGGAATATATACAGCACACAAACAGTCACAACTGGACCCACGGTCCCACAAATTTGTAGAGGTGCATGCCCATGCAGATCCAAACCAGAATTGTGAGAAAACAGCTACCCATAACAACTGGGATGGAATTCTCCCTCCCAAGGGGTCCCAGGTGCCAGCCAGCCCATTACCCCTGGTGTCCCTAAGCCCAAAGGCCTGAGTCTTTTCTACAAAGACAGATATGGGTCAGGAGTCCATGCGACTCCACCTGGAGACATGGAGACCTGGGCACCACCGTCCCAATTAGCCACACACACCCCCTACACACACACACACACACACACACACACACACACACACACGCACACTAGACCTGGGCACCACCGTTCCAATTAGCCACACACGCCCCCCCCCCCACACACACACACACGATACGTCCACAGCAAGAGTGTAAGATGAAGAGCCAGAGCTCATGGTTTCTGGCCCAAAACTACATTTCCCAGAAGTCTGTGCTACACGCTCGTCTGAGTCTGAATGTCAGGGCGGCTCTGGGGCCCCGAAGCCCTCTGGGAAATGAAGTGTGCAGCCTGGCCGATGCAAAGACTCCCGGGAGTTGTAGTTCGCGTCCGGTACGCGCAGACGCACTTTCCCGCGACAGCCGCGGGTTTGCTTCTTTGTGGTGGTCGCTGTCCTTTTGTGGGAGGCCCGTCGGCTCGCTCGCGTTATCATTCAGTCCGTCGGTCGGTCTGTCCGTCCGCCCTGGGGCCTGCTTTCCGGCCGCGCTCCGCGCCCACTGGTTCTGGGTGGATAAACCCCAGGGAGGAGGTGACCGGCTGCATGGGGCGCGGTGATGGGGCGTGTGCGCAACCTGGGGTGCGGTGCTCATGCTGAACTTGCGTGGCCTCGACCTCCGCGGGGCGCAGGGCCAGTTTGACCTTGCAGCCGGTAGTGCGTACGCGACCCCACGGTGCTCCCTTGTAGTCTGCTGTCGCTGAGCCCCAGGAGCAAGACCCGCTCCTCTGGGCCTGGTCTGGGGCCCAGGAGGCTTCATAGCTGCCCACGCCTCCGGGGGATGCTGCCAAGGGCCACCATGGAGACCCCTGCCCTGAAACCCCAGGAGACAGGTACAAATGGCTCTTTTAGTCAGTGAGTCTGTGGGTTTGCACTTGAGGCTGATTCTGAGAGGTCAGGCTAGTTTCCCAGAAGCATTCACAGAATCAAGCCTCCTCCCTCTTCACTGTGCACAACTATTTGTTCCCACTGTCTGGAGCATGCTGATGAGAGGAAGTGAATGACAGTGTTTTTCCTTCTTAATTGGAGTATCTGACACTGAGTGGCAGAATTAACCCCTGCTGCTGTATCAGATTGGGGCTCACTTCCCACGCCACCTGCAGGAGCTGTTCCTTAACTCCTCTCTGATTCTCCCCAGTGCCAGGGCTGGAGTGGGCTTTAGCTTAGTCAGTGCCCCTGACAGTCATGGCCTAACAGCCCCCCTTGACTCATTTCTCCTTCCCAGTTCTGTGCTCTCAGGACCCTGCTCTTCCCCTCAGAGAGAATCCAGAGAGTAAATTGGGTAAGAGTCTCCTGGAAGCCAGGCCTGAGGTGAGTGGCTGTCTTTTCTTCCTTCCCAACATCTCATTCTTTCTGAAGAGGGTTGGCAGCTTCCTTCCCCTGCCCAGGATCTTCACTTATCCAAGGATCCTAGATGTGGGGCATGCTTTGCCGTCCTCAGGAAGCTCTGAGTGTGAGAACATCTTCAATTGAACAGTCTTGGTGACTCCTCAGGGGCTCCCTGGAAATGAGTGTCCCTCCCAACCTGATTCCGTCAACGCCCAGGACCTTTATACTCAGCACTGTGCGGGGAGCTCTGAGGAGTGGTTCTAGTGGAACCCAAGCAAGTAGGTAACAGTTCATATGAGATCACTTCGCTCATCTTCACATGCAGACCCAGGGGATGTTTGTGGCAGTTGGTCCCTGTTTGGGGGTGTTTTCTGAGATGGAATCAGGTAGGAGGGTGTGAAACAGCTGAAGGAAGGGCTGGGCTGCAGCACTGGAGTAGGAGTGATGGTCGTGTGTGAGTCCCTGTGTACTTTTCCTCTGTACCAGGCTCCTGGGCCCTCATGGAAAAACCTGGAGTTTTAGAGGATCTGAGGGTTCAACAAGGAATTGGCCCTGAGGCCATTTCTACAGCTAAGCGGGGCCCAAATGTCTCCGTTTACAGACTTGGAGTTTTGTTCTAACCTTTAAACCACCCCCACCCATCATAGTATTTAGAAGGGTCTAATTGATAAGGAGAGTGTGGGGTAGTGAAAAGGTCTAGAGAGTCCTCCAGAGTCTGTTCTGATTTCTCTGCTGGTTTCATCACCATGTCTGCATTTGATTCCCACACACATTCCCTGCAGAATGAAGACACACTCGTCATGGGCTTTTCCCATTGGGTTGGGAACACCCCCGGAAAGGGCCTGTGCAAGGCTCAGATCCTATCCTGGTTCTGCCTATTGACACATAGTAAAGCCATGTAGCCTCTGACAGCTGCCTCTCACCAGCACCATATTCTGATGTCTCTGGAGCTTTGTTTCTGCCCATTTTCTCCTTTCCTCTGCTGATGTCACCACCATTATGCTTTACCCCTGCTTGCCTCAGTTATGGGCGTCTTCTCAGTGTGTGTCCTCATGCCTACCTTCTCAGCTCCTAAAAAAATCTGGTAGATTTTTGGATTGGGTTTATTAAGGTGTAATGTATCTACAATAAAGTTCTCTGATTTTAAGTATAGGATTTGGTAAATTTGGGTAAAAAAGTGTGTAGAATTGTATGAACCATCCCCACAATCACGACGTAGAACACTTTCATCTCCAAGAAGTTCCTTTATGCTTCTTTGCAGTCAGTCCTCTCCCCACACAGAATGATATGATATGTAGTGTTTGGTTTCTGACTAATTTCATTTAGCATAATGCTTTTGAATTCATCATGTGAATCAGCAGGCCTTTTTTTTTTTTTTAACACCTACAGTACCTGGTATTCCTAGATGGTCTCCCATCCAAGTATTAACCAGGCCCGACCCAGCTTAGCTTCCAAGATCAGACGAGTTCAGGGTGGCATGGCCGTAGACTAGTTTGTTCCTTTTTATTGCTGAGTAATATTGCATGTGGATTAGTTTACAAGGGCTGCCATAGCTAAGTGCCACAGACTTGGTGGTTTAAACAACAGAAATTTATTGTCTCACAGTTCTGGAGGCTGGAACTCCAAGATCCAGCAGTCAGCAGGATTGGTTTCCTCTGAGGCTTCTCTCCTTGATTGGTAGGTGGCACTTTCTCCCTGTGTCCTCATGTGGTCTATCCTTTGTGTCTACATATCCTCTTATAAGAACCTCAGTGCCGTCAGATTAGAGCCCATCGTGATGAACTCATTTTACCCTGATTACCCTTTTAAAGACTCTGTCTCCAAATATAGTCACATTCTGAGGTGCTGGGGGTTAGGGTATCAACATATAAATATGGAGGGGGACACAGTTCAGCCCATTAACACTGTTGTATGTATGTTCCACGATTTATTTTCCCACCTGATGGACATTGAGGTCGTTTCCAAGTTTGGGCTATTACCAATAAACCTACTGTAAATATTAGAATACAAGTACACACATAATTTGAAAAAGTAAGAGTGGAATTGCTGAGTAAGATAGTAATATATATTTTTAATGATCAGTTTTATTGATCTTTCAAAGAGCCATCTTTCGGTTTCATTTATTTTGCTATTTTGTTGATTTCTGATCCTTATTATTTCCTTTACTTTGGTTTCTTAAGGTTGAAACTTAGATGTTGATTTGACACCTTCTTTCCTCATATAGCATTCAATGCTATAAATTTCCCTTCAAGAACTGCCTTAGCTACATCCCACAAATGTTGTTATGTTTTTATTTTCAGTTCAAAATAGTTTCTGATTTCCTTTATGATTTCTTCTTTAAACATGTGTTATTTAGGAGTTTGTTGTTTAATTTCCAAACATTAGAGGGTAATCAGAGAAGGAACATTGTATGATTTGAATTCTTTTAAATTTCCTAAGAATTTACTATATTGCCCAGAATGCCTAGTAAGTGTATTATGCTTTCGTTAGCTAGAGTGTTCCGTAAATATCAGTTAAGTTGGTCTACGGCCATGCTACCCTGAACAAGCCCAATCCTGTCTGATCTTGGAAGCTAAGCAGGGTCGGGCCTGGTTAGTACTTGGATAAGAGACCACCTAGAAAGACCAGATGCTGTAAGCATGAAAAATAAAGGATTGTAAGCTGACAAGGTCCTTGTAATCTGTGAGGTCAACCAAGGGTTGCGTCACCTAAAAAAAAAAAAAAAAATTAAGTTAAATGATAGTGTTACTCAATTATTCTAGTCTTACAGATTTCCAGTTTATGGGTTCTATCAATTAGTAAGGGAGAGTATTGTTGAAATCACTAAGTATAATGATGAATTTGTCTTATTTTTTTTTAGTTTTATCAGGTTTTTGCTATTTGTATTTTTTTTTGAAACTCTATTAGTAGGTTCATCAATATTTAGGATTGTTGTGAGCTCTGAATTGATCCTGTAATAATGATCTTTATGTATTGTATCTATCTCCGATGATGTTCTTTGCTCTGAAATCTCTGTGTGATGTTAATATAGCCACCTCAGCTTTCTTTTGATTAATGTTTGCATAGTATATCTTTCCCCATTCTTTCACTTTTAATCTATCTTTGTCTTTGATTTTAAAGTAGGTCTCTGTAGCTGGCATATAGTTGGGTCTCACTTTTTAAATTCAGTTTGACAATCCCTAATTTTTAATTGTAGTTCGACCATCCTTATTTACCATAATTATTGATATGGTTGGATTTACATGTGTCATTTTCCTGTTTGTTTTCTATATATCTTGTGCCTTTTTAAATTTTGTTTCTCCCTTAATGCCATATGTTAGGGTAAACAAATACTATTTTAATAGACTCTTAGTGCCTCCGATTTTATTAACTTGTTTTTCCTTTTAGTTACTTGATTGGATGCTGGACATTGTGAATTTTACTTTGTTGAGTGTTGAGTTTTTTGGAATTCCTTAAATATTTCTTGGATTTGTTCTGGGGTGCAATGAAATTACTTGGTATCAGTTTGATCCTTTAAGACCTTTTAGGTTGTGTTAAAGGGGGTCCAGAGAAGCCATAGTCTCAGCCTAACTTAGCCTCACTGCTGAGGTGATGCCCTCCTGGGCACTTTACTCAGTTCTCATACATTGGGAAGACATTCCCCTGTGAGAGTCGCACACCCAGCCCATGAGTTTTAATGAATGTTTCACTTCCTTCTTTCTGGTGTTTCTTTCCCCTGTTTGGGATGGTTTCTTTCTAGGCACATGCCCATCAGCCCTCAGTCAGTCTCAAGCAGATCCAGAGTTCCGAGCTTGTGTAACTCCTGCTCTGGCATTTGCCCTGCAGAAGTTAGTTTCCCAGCCTCCCCCAAAATCTACTGTCTCCTCAGCTCCTCAGACCACAGGCTCTGCCTGGGTTCCCACCTCCCTCTCTGCAGTCTGGAAACTGAGTCCCGGCTAGAGGGTGGAGTGGTTGTAGGACTCACTTTGTTTGTTTCCCTTCTCTCGGGGTCTCTGTTCTGAGCTGCCCCGTGTTCAATGTCTGGAAATCAACCATCGTTTCATATGTTTTGCCCAGTTTATTAGTTGTTTGCAGTAAGAGGGCAAATACGGACCTCATTACCCCTTTGTGACTGCAAGCAAAACACAAAAACCAATTTTACCATACTGTTGCTCCACTCCTGCCTTCTCTCTGTCCTGCCGGCTCTAGAATACAAACACCTTCACCTTGGGGTAGATCTCTTCTTACTCTGGCCCTCTTCCCCAGCTCCAAGGCCCCTCATCCACTGCAGCTGTCACACTGCGGGAGCTCCCCTAGCACAAAGTATCAGAACATCGCCTCACCCCGCTTCTCTCCAACCTCAGTTCACTCCGCCCAACCTCAGTTCTCTCCACTTCTTTGCCCCCACCCACCCCACTGCATTCTGCCCCTTCTTTAATGCCTGAGACAGTAGGTATCCCTGTCATGACTCTGGACGTGGCACAGACTGCTGTTTCTTCTCATAGGGACAGGGGCAGGGTCTTCAACCTCTTAGCATGGCCAGCCGGGGGTGCAGAGGGGAGATGGCCATTTGGAGGCTGACTGATGCTGGGCCTATTCCTTGGTATCTGAGACTGCATGCTCTTACCTCATTCATTCATCCTCAACCACAAGAGGCCCACTGTTCCCACTCCATTTTCTAGTCAGAGAAACTGAGGCTCAAGGAAGCTGTGTGCCCAGACCAAAATGACAAGGCCAGTCCCTGCTCTGTTTTGCTTTGCTTTTCCTTCTTCATTGAAAAATAATTTGTTTTTATTTACAAAATTATTATTGTTGTGTAACAATTTAATAATCTGTCAATAATCTTCCCACATGTACAATCTTATTTCCCTGAGACAGCCAGTGTCCACAGTTTTTACATTATTCTTCCGTCTTTCTCCCCTTGTTTACATAAGCAAACTCAGCCTTACATAGACATAGGGCTTAAACATATTATTTCAAAAATGAAATCATATTGTACACATTCCAGCTCTTCTCTTTGTTTTTAGTGATATAAAATTCACACAGCATAAAATCCACCCTTTCTAAGTATACAGTTCAGTGGCTTTCAGTATATTCACAAAGCAGCACAACCATCAACACAATCAATTTTCGAACATTTTCATCACCCCAGAAAGAAACCCGGCACTCATGAGCAGTCACTCCCCCTTCCCCCTCCCCTCCAGCCCTCAGTAACCACTAATCTGCTTTGGGTTTCTATTTGCTTATTCTGGGTATTTCATACAAATGGGATACACAATACGTGGCCTTCTTTGTCTGTCTTCCTTCACTTAGCATAGTGTGCAATGCATTCCTTCAGATAGCTGCATTATTTTCCATGGTCTGCCCGCATGCCTGTACCCTAGTTTAGTCAACTGTTCTAGTTCTCATACCGTGGTTGGTTGGTTGGTTGATTGGTTGGTTTTGGGTGTAAGTATGGTACCACAATACCCAACCTTGCATTTGCTTCCTTACTTGAAGGAACTCTTGTTTCTTTGGTGTAAATACCCAAATGGGTGTAGCAATTCCTCACTCCTGCCAAAAGTGCTTTCTCATTGTTGGGTTCCCAGTTTTTAATTTTTCTACTCTGATAGGTAAAAAGTGTTACCTTGTTTTTGTTTCAGTTTGCATTTTCCTGACAAAACTCACTGATCTTTTCTTAAGTCCATTGGAAATTTGCATTTCCTCATTCTTGAATGGCTTTTCTTGTTTTTAAATTCCCTCTCTGTGTACCTACTTTGCAAAATTAACCAAGTGTCTAATTTTGTTACATTTGCTTCAGATCATTTAAATAAACAAAATATTGTGAGTAAATGCAGAGTACTTCTTGTGTCCTCCCCTGTGTCTTTCCTGCCCTCCCCAGTATCAGAGGATGATAACCAAGCAAACACCATCGCACACTCCAATGGAAGTATCACACATAGTAGTAACTCATTTAATCCTCACCACGATGCAATGACCTAGGTACTATCAGCAAAACCGGCCTGGGGAGGGCAGGGGAACAGGGGTTTTGGTGGGAAGGAGGACGGGGGCAGGCAGGAAGGACACAAAGTGGCTCCTTTGGTCACTTGGGCACAGAACTTACTGATAATTATAGCATTTCCTTTCTTAGGGTGTAATAATGGCCTTGTGTCTGAGGTTGAATGCTTTTGCAGTGTTGAGATTTGAATGAGGTTTCTGGGTTCTTTGTATTCCTTTAAGTTCTCTAAGATGATATTCTTGAGCCTGGTAAGCATAGCACCTTACCCTGAACTTATCACAACAGCCTCTTGCCCACCATGGCACCTGCATGTGAGCTGCCCAGCTAGCCAGGCCCTCCTGGTCCAGGACGGGTCCATGTGGTGATTCCTGCCCATCCACGGTGTCCTGGCCATATGACAGATGGTGTCTAAACTCAGGCTTCTACGCCGAGGAGAAGGTCACCAAGGTTCACCTTTCACTCCCTTGGAAGCATGAATGCAATCAGAATCCCTCCCATCCTGGGTGAGTAAGATGGTGCGTGTCATTCCAGGAATCAGTGACTTTTAAGGATGTGGCTGTGGACTTCACCCAGGAAGAGTGGGGCCAGTTGGACTCCCCTCAGAGGGCCCTGTACCGGGACGTGATGCTGGAGAACTACCAGAACCTTCTCGCCCTGGGTAAGATGGCTCCCTGAGGCCTGGAGTCTGCAGTCAGCCATGCTATAGGTATTTTGGACCATTCCTTTAGCACCAGCCCTGGTGCCAGGCTCAGCAGGGTGTAGGAGTTGTGGTCTTTATGCCCAGGCCCTTGTGGCAGGGCTCTGCAGTGCCACTGGCATCCTTGCCTAGAGGTATGGCTGGTCACAAAGTGAGCAGAGACAATAGGGAGAGGTTGGGCCGGGTCCTGGGAGCCCGGCTGCCCTGGAGCTTTCCAAAGAAGACAGAAGGGAGTGTCCATACCCATGGGATCCTCAGAGTGGGTGCCTCAATTTGGGTTCTGACTCTGACACCCCTATGCTTGGGGATGGCATACACCTCTCAGTGCCAGCTGGTGCTGTTCTGGAGTCTGTGCTGTCGGCTGGTTCTGGAGAGCTGCAGCACGCAGAGACATGCCACTCCCTCCCCACAAGCAGGACCTCCAGTCTGCAAACCAGACGTGATCTCCCATCTGGAACGAGGTGAAGAGCCATGGCAAGTGCCCAGAGAAGTCCCCAGAGGGGCTCATCCAGGTGAGAGGGGCACGCAGTGGAATGATGTGGAGTCCCTAGCCTTGGCATCCCTCCCCACAACTCCATGTGGCCCTCCCATCATGGCCCTAGTTTTCTTTCACAGTCCACCGCCCCAGCTTCATCTGCACCTGCTCAGTGGCCCTTCTAGAATCCTCCCTATTCCTTCCTTTAGCGCACTTATTGTGCCAGAAACTGCTGGGAAAACAGAAGGAAAACAGGCAAAGACATCTGCCTTATGTTGGCAGGAAACAGAAGTAGTATCTACATGTATAGAAATATTTAACAAGTGGTGACTATCGATGGTGCCAAGAAAAATGAAGCAGAACGGGCAGGAATGTGTGTGAAATTGGGGTCAGGGCTTCGCTCACTGAGAACAGGGCAGAGTCAGCCTGGGGGCTGGGAGAGATGGAGACAATTCACAGAAGTGACTCCAAGGAGGATGTCCCTTTTGAGATACGAAGCTGGAAAAAAGCTTATTTTGCTTTTAAAGAGATGCTTGTACATCTCAGGGACATAACGCATTTAGTTTCAGGTGTTCTAAAGGAAATGCTAAAGAGAGAGGGAGTGGGGATTTCTTTTCTCTTTTTGAAATTGGGAAAATTTTTATTTAATAATTGTTTTTGGACTTGTTTTTACCCTATGTTCACACCCAGCACTGACCTAGTTCAGACACACAGAGTCTCAGTTGATGTTTCAACGAGTGACGCATCCACGAGCCCTGCTCTTTTCAGAATTCCCTTAGGGGCTCCTTTCTTTGTTTCTTCCTCCTCTTCCCACCTCAGCAGCTTGCCTTCCTCCCCTGGGTGTGCTCCCTTGTCTCTTTGCCTTCAAGCTCCCTTACTCTGTCCCTCTTTGCTTTTTTGTATGCTTATTTACTTCACTGGGTCAGATCTGAAATCTGAGTTCTGATGCCATGCTTCTGCCTACTTACAGAAAATTATATTTTCCATTTCTTACAGAACGGGAGCCCAGGCCTGAGATGAAGGAGGAGTCATGTCAACAGCAGGTCATCTACAAAGAGGAGCCATGGCAGGAGTCGATCACAGAGTGGCTGGCGAGGTCCAGTCTCAGCCCTGGTCCAGGCGACCGGTGGGCCTTGGAGGGCCCATCAGCTGCTCTGTCCAGAGGGGAGGCTGTGCTCTGGAGGCACGTACCCGCTGGCTATGAGGACATTTCCACAGAGGAGCACTGGCAGGGACCTGAGGCACCTGAGGAGGCCTTTCCCCTCAGGTGCACCCTCCTCCCCAAGCAGAGCAAAGGAACTCTCATTCCTACCGAGGAAGATCCTTCTGACAGACACTCTGAGCATTTCCAATCCAGCGAGGCCGTAACACAGCAGCAGAGAACATGCGCAGGGAGAAACAGTTTTAAGTCGAGCGAACATGGAGAAGCTCCACCCACAAACAGGCGTCAGGGCTCTGGTGCCCGGGAGGGTTTTTTCGTGTGTGGCGAATGTGGAAAAGCCTTTCACCAGAGCTCGTCCCTCACCCTGCACCGGCGGTGGCACGCGCGGGAGAAAGCCTACAGGTGTAAAGAGTGTGGCAAGGCCTTCACCTGGAGCACCAACCTCATCGAGCACCAGAGAATCCACACGGGGGAGAAGCCCTTCCTCTGTGGAGAGTGTGGGAAAGCCTTCAGCTGTCACTCATCTCTGAACGTGCACCACAGGATTCACACGGGCGAGAGGCCCTATAAGTGTAACGCCTGCGAGAAGGCCTTCAGCTGCAGCTCGCTGCTCAACATGCACCTCAGAGTCCACACCGGCGAGAAGCCCTACAAATGCGGTGAGTGTGGGAAGGCTTTCAACCAGAGGACGCACTTGACGCGGCATCACAGAATCCACACAGGGGAGAAGCCATACAAGTGTGACGAGTGCGGGAAGGCCTTCACGTGCCACTCGTCCCTGACCGTACACGAGAAAATCCACAACGGAGACAAGCCGTTTAAATGCAACGACTGCGAGAAGGCCTTCAATAACCGTTCACGCCTCACTCTCCACCAGAGGATTCACACGGGAGAGAAGCCCTTCAAGTGTGGCGACTGCGGGAAGGGCTTCAGCTGCCACTCCTACCTGGTTGTGCACCAGAGGATCCACAGTGGGGAGAAGCCCTTCAAGTGCAATGAGTGTGGGAAAGCCTTCAGCTCCCACTCCTACCTCATCGTGCACCAGAGGATCCACACAGGGGAGAAGCCCTTTGACTGCAGTCGGTGCTGGAAGGCCTTCAGCTGCCACTCGTCCCTCATCGTGCACCAGCGAATCCACACAGGAGAGAAGCCCTATAAATGCAGCCAGTGTGGCAAAGCGTTCAGCCAGAATCACTGTCTCATTAAACATCAGAAAATCCACTCCGGGGAGAAGTCATTTAAATGTAACGAATGTGGCGAAATGTTCAACTGGAGCACCCACCTCACCGAACACCAGAGAATACACAGCAAAGAGAAGCCCTTTGCCATCCAGTTCAACAAGCACTTGCTGAGCACATACTACGTTCCCAGCAGCCTGCTGGACACCAGGGGCACAGGTGTGAGCAGCATGGACCCCATAAATGCACTGGACATGGCAAAACTCCTGTGTGTGGTTCAGCCCGCGGCCAGCAGGAATTTCCCCCTAGGTGGCAAACCTGGAAATTAATATGGCATGCTTCTCATTGAGGTAGCCACCCTCGCTCCTTCCCCAGGGTGAGCGGGGGAAGCACAGTGGCTCATAGATGGCAGACTGCTCATAGCTCCAGACACGTGCACCTTGCCCTCTGCCCCATGCACATCTCCTGTGTGCTGCAACAGACACCCTCTGATTAGCAGTCATCACCGCCCCCGGGAAGGGTACACTGTAAGAAAGGAGAGGTGAGAACCAGTTGAGGATGCCCTTTCCTGTTTCCCCTGATAGGTTTGGAGTTCACTGACCAGGGAAATAGATCTTTACTGCTGATAAAGAGAAGGTATGTTAGTTGTGTCCTTCAGTCGGCTCCGGGCATGATTTCCATCAGGAATTTTCTCTCTGAACCATTATGTTTAGAATAATAATAATTTTTGAAAACGAGAATTGTTACAAACAGTAGTCAGTATTACCTCCAAGTGAACATTATTGTATTCCAGGAGGGGAGAGTAGTCTCGGATGGTGGAGATTTGGGGAAAAGGGGTTTTCTTGGACTCACCACACTTAAGTGGCGCTAGTGCAGAGTTAGAGGCAGCACAGCTGTCACAGCACAGCCTAGAGAGGTCCTGACATGCTGGCACCACGCCTGGCCCCCTGGTCCATGGTGGGAGGTGGGGAGTACACCAGCGGTGCCAGGTGCATTCAGGGAAGACGAGTGCAGTGTTGGGATGGATGTGTCTAGAAGCACACTTCCCAAGCTGTTGAGGCTGCCTGCAGGGCCTCCCCAGGCGCCACGTAGCTCAGCTCACCGGTGCAGCTCTGAGGGAGAAGCCCCTTCATGGAGACCATCCCCATGCTCCCTGCTGGGGTGGGGAGACACGGTCGTCAGGAGTTAATGTCATTTCTGCCCAGTTCTAAGCAAGTATAAGTTGCCTTCTCAGTGACAATACTTTACATTTGTATAGAGCGCTATAGTTTCTGAAATGTTTTTAGTATACTTTTTAAATTATGGAGGCAAAATAACCACATTTCAGAAAAATGTGGAGTTGAGAAAACACCCATAATTCTTAATAAAACTGCATTTTGCACTTTGATGCATTACCTTCTGCTTTTTTTATATTGCATTTTCACATCACTTTAAATATAGTATCACTTTAATCTCTTTTTTCCTCACTTAGCCACATAGCAGAATTTTTTTTCCCACATAACTGCACTGTCTTCGGAGTCTTAATTCTAAATGGAAGCATAGTATTCTACTAGATATTCTTTTGTCAGATTTGAAGTTATTTCCATGTTTTTTACTATTATAAATCATTCTTCATGGAGCATCTTTTGCATTATACTTTAGAATTTTAGAGTAGATTTCTAGAAGTGAAACTTTTGAGATAAAGGAAATGAACAGCTTCAGGAGTCATCTCACTATGTTCCTTGTGTGTGTATGAAGTTTCATTTTGAAGAAAGCAATCAGCAGCCGGTCAGGTGGGAGCATCCCCCGCTCTCCCATCTGCCAGACACATGCACTATCCGAAGCCAGGTGTCCAGATGGTCTCTGTTCAGGGCGTGGTGAAGACACATTGATGATCCTGGATATCTGCTACCCCACTGCCTTCCTCGGGTGTGTGAGCTGGCCTGGCATTATTTGGTCCCCAGGGGCCACATCATGGCAGTCTCAGGACCTTCTTCTGTGAAAAATAGGAAGAGTTCTGTTTTACAACTGCATTGGGAAAAGACAAGTTTATGCTTGATTCATTATTCTCTTACTTTTTTTTTTATTATTTTAAAAGAAATTAGAATGAAACCACCTTCATGGGCCCTGGACACCATGCCAGCTGTCTGCCCTGCAGTGCTGTTAATGTGCTCAGTTGAGTGGCACTTATTACTTCATGTTGCGCCTTTGATAACTAATGAAGCTGAATATGGAACATATTTTTATTATTGGTCTTTCTTCCTGAAAATTATTTCAGTATACCATATGGCCCTCTTCCTGTTGGAATCTTGATGTTTTTATTTGCATATAAACTTTCTTTTCCAATTATATGAGAAATACATGATGTATTAAAGAAATATGACAAAAATCAGAAGTTATAAGAAGAAAAATGACCCTCAGTGTCAGATCATGGGGCATCACATGGAGATGCAGTTCCTTCTGGTTTGTTTCCAGGCACATACACACATGCTTTTTCTTTTAAAACAGAACTGGATTCACACACTGCATGTCATTTACATTCTTTTCCATTTAATGTTTTATGATGAGCATTTTTCATACTATAAAATACTTTCCAAAAACATCATTGATGGCTACATAGTTTTTTCTTTTTTTTTTTTAATTAAGTCTATTGGGGTAACATTGGTTTATACAATTATATAATTTTCAGGTGTACATTATCATTTGACATCAGTATATTCTATTGTGTGTATAGTTTTCTATCTTACTGCACCTGTAGGTAATTCTGGACGTTAAGCCTACATGCCTATATTTGAATATTTCCTCAAAATAAATTCCGAGACATGGATTCACAGCTGCAGAGATCATAGACGTTGCAAAGCTGTCTGTGTCTCCAGGGCGGACCCAGCCTGGTGCTCCTGGTGGATGCCCTTCACGTAGGGCCTGAGGGTCTCTGCTTCTCCGTGCCCTTGCCAACACTTAACATCATCTCCTCACTTTTTATGTTTGCCATTTTCATACGTTAGAATGTTATTTGTTGATTTTTTTTACCTTTTTTCCTCTTCATATGAATTTATTCCTAATATATATATATATATATATATATATATATATATATATATATATACACACACACACATATACGTTGCCTTGGCACGTACCTTTTCTATCTTTGTTACTGCATTTTCTATGTACAGAGGTTTTCAAATTCTGTGTAATAAGGTCTGTTTGATTCTTTTTTCTTTATATTTTTCTTTGGCTCTTGGAAAGCCTTTTTTAAATCCTGTTTTGGTTCTATATTTTACATTTAGCTCTTAAATCCATGTATTTGGGATATAAAATCTGAGGTCCTAGCAATCATTCTCAAATTGCATTCCTCACTGTTACATAGACCTTTTTTTTCTATTGCCATAGCTCTCATAATTCACTTTAATATGTGGTAGGACCAAAATCAAATTTTTAGTAGGTTTTAAAAATTGTTATTGTTTTATCTATTCTTCCAGGTGACACAGGAATCATTTTCTCAGAACCCAGCCTCTTCATGCCATTGCATAACTTATTGGGATTTTTATTAGAATTGACTAGCTTGTGAAGAATTAATAAGTTCTATATAATATTAAGTCTTCATAACAAATGTGGTAGATAGCTGTTCATTCAAATCATTACTTATAACCATCAGGAAAGTTTTATAGTTTTTTTCATAAATGTTCTTACATTTATTCTTAAATTCATTCTAATTTTGTGGGGTTTGTAAATCAGGTCTTTCTCTTATATGGGCACTGTTGATTGTATGTATCTTCCTGGATATTTATTTTATACTTAGCAACTTTACTGAATTATTCTAAGAAGCTCACTAACAGCTCATCAGTTTATTGGGTTTTTTAGGTGAACGGTCATATCACTTGGAAATAAAAAGCTTGCCTCTCCTTTCTGTATAGATAGCATTTTATTTCATTTCTTTTTTTAAACCCTCATTGGCCAGCACAACATTCAGTGTTAGTGGCAATGGGCTTCTGTGGCAGACTCTCTTTGGGGTCGGGAACCAATGTGTGTCCATCTCAAAGCACTGGCCTCTAAGATGTGGTTGTAGCTGGAATGGTCATGTAGCCCAGTTCTGATCTGTGAAGCTCAAGGGGAAGTTTGCCAGAGATTTCAAGAAAGTCTTTGCTTTCCTGATAGGAAAACCCTTCCTTCTCCTTCCTGCCTGAAATTTGGATGCACTGCGTAGAAGTATCGTGACCATCTTATAACCATGAAGCAATTAAAGACAAAAGCCACACATAGTGAAATGGAAAAAATAGAAGGATCCTAGTAGGCCTTGAATGAAATTTTTGAGCAGCTGTTTCAGCCACCGATATGTAATTCCCTGAATTCTTGCTATGTAAGAAAATTAAACAGCTTAAGTCGTTTGTCACTCCTCACAGCTGTTTCATTCCTCCCTGGTACAGCATTTGAGTCTTTGTTCTGACGTGAAAAGAGACAAATCTAGCATTTCACTATTAGGAAATGTCAGCCCTTGGCCATGGCTGATTGTTTATCACATTAATGAGCTATCTTATAGGCCTAGTTTGCTAAGACTTTGGAAAAATCAAGATTTGATGCTGAATTTGACCAAACACCTTCTTGGCATACCTTAGAAATGATTATATGGGTTTCTTTCCTTGTTATGGAGATATAATTGGATTTATGAAGAGATTTTCTAACATTATATCACCTTTGTGTGGTTGGAATAAACCCCATTCAGCAATGGTGCATTAATATTTACGTGTGGACTTGCTTTTCTAGAGCTTGGGTTGCAACAAGCAGAATTGCCCAACAGTGAGTCTAAGATTTCACTCCAGTTTTGCATGGAAACAAACCACCTGTGACCACCTAGCAGGAAGGGTTGCTCCGAACTTAACTCTTCACAGTGGCTGGGTTTCACCAATAGGATTGTCCTCCCACTTGCTCAAAAAATTAAAAAATACGTGAAGTAGGGAGCGAAGGCCTCCCCTCAAACATGGCATTGTATCTGTGAAGAGTCCCAAATAGACGGAGTGTCTGCTTTGTTTTCTAGATGAATGAGTTAGGACTGACCTAATCTTCTGAACTGTTGAAACAACAGATACTATTTTTGGAATCAGTACAAAGAGCAATTACCACTGCTTTGAACAGCAACAGAGGGTCCATAGCTCTTTTTATGGCACTACTCCAGATCGACAATGTTTTTCCTGTTCTGCCCAAAGCCATGACTAACAGAAGCAGGAAGGAGAGGCCAGGAGAATACCTACTGTCTTAGTCAGGCCCACCCGCCACGATTCTGGGGCCTGGCAGCAAACCATGTTCCTCGTCAGTTTGCCTCTAGATAAGTTGTGCCAGAGGGAGCCACAGGCAAAGAAGGCAGCGGGACCTGCCTCTCACTCCTGGGTTCTCCTGAGCACCAGAGGGTAGAATCAGCCTTCCTGGCACCGGTGGCACTTTGCCTTGTCCAGAGGTCACAGCGTCTGTGTGCTAGTTAAGATCAGGGTTAGGGTTGCGGTTTGGGTTGGGTCTGGCGGGTTAGGAAAGAAGGCAAGGGCTAAAGTATTTAGAGGTTAGAGTTAGGATTGGAATTAGGGTGGGCAATTTTTCATGCCTTAAGTACCTGTTGGAGCAAGAAGAAGGGTGGGCATCACACCTGTGAGTTCTGGGGCAGGCAGAAATTGCACATTCACTTCCTTAAGTCCAGTGAGCACTGTGATTACTAGTTTGAAGACCACAGATATGCAGGCCAATCTGCAAGGCAGCAGAAGTTAAAGCTGACTCAGAGCCAGGATCATTTAGGCAGAAAAACCAATTAGCACCCTTTTCATATTCTAATTGCATAAATTCTTCCAATAAAATTGTGAATTTCCAACTGAGTTGAGCCAGCAATGTCTGTTTCCCATTCAGTTTTCTCCCCTTGTGGAATCGTATTTGGGGGTGGTTTTGAGGTTGCTCAGGAAAGTCCTCTCCCGCTGATCTGATCGTGGTAGGGTGCATCCTCCTGCGAGGAATCCAATTAATACTGTCAGGATTAGGGCACACACTACAGCGATTACTACTTATGGCTTTAGGGGCCTGGGACTGAAGCTGGGAGCAGAGAAGCCCTGTAGTGTATTGACCTGCCGCAGCACCGAAGAGACCCAGAGTCACTGTTGGTCTATTTTACAGTGATCCCCTTTGGGTTAAGGTGTGTCAGAGTCCCCAAATCACCATCAGGCTTGATGACTCGCTAGGAGGACTCACAGGACTCAGAAACAGTTACAGTTTATTACCAGGAAGGGATACAGGTTCAAACTCACAAAGGGAAAAGACACATGGGGACAACACCCAGGAGAGACAAGGCACATGCACCCAGGTGTCCCAGCATTGTCACACAGGGTCACACTTAATTCTTCCAACAACAATATGCGACAACACATGCAAAGAGCTGTGATTAGGGAAGCTCATCAAGCCTTAGTGTCCAAGGTTTTTACTAGGGGTTGGTCACATGGATTGCCTCACCCATGTGACTGATGCCCACCTCTCAGACACCAGACCCCACTTCCCCCTCCCATCCCAGAGCAAAAACAGATGCTCACAATAAATCACAATCTTAGGAAAAGCTTATCTGGTTAAACTAGTACATATAACTCGAGGCCTGAAGCACACAAACACTCTTACCTGCAGAATAGTCCAGGGGCTCAGCGGTGATCTGAACACTGGCCTGCCTTTGGAATGTGTGGGCTTTGAGCAAGCCAGGCCTGCTGAATCAATTCTCTCCAGCTCAGGTACCCTCTGGCCCTTTAGAAAGACCCAGCTTACAACATTTCAGGCCATTTTTCCTACACGTTGCTGCCACTGGACACCTTGCGCATTTTCATCTATGACACTGAGAATCAGGATCTCGATACAGCAGAAGCATAGGCAGTGGTGGTAGCTGCAAAGGTGTTTAGTCCTCAGAGAGTCCCAGTGAGCTGGTTGAGACATATAACCAGCACTCATAGAGTAAGACCTTCCCCTGATCCCTTATGCTGATAAGGGGGGCCCTGATCTCTGATAAGGGGGGCCCTGATCTCGTATTCTTCCCCCAAAGCGACTCAGTTTATAAATTCATAAAAAAGGCTCAGTGGGAACTGTCAAGTGGAACACAGCTCAAGACAACACACAGGGCAAGCCCACCCCAGAAATGGGGGACCATCTATTCGCCATGAGCCAGGGTTCGTACTCCACGACCAAAAGCAAGAGAAAAAGGATCTCAGACGACAGCAGTCCCAGCCTGCACCATCCCAACTGTTTAGTAATTATTTTACGGTCATCTTACAAAAAGTGTGATGGACTTGCTTCTAATGAACAGTTCAGCTCTCGAAGTTGATGACATTCCACACAAGAATATTTTAAAGAAGTGTATTAGTCACATAAAAATGCTCAGTGGGGAGAGCAGGTCAGCACAAGGCCTGCCACATGTGTGTTTGGCCTTCATACGGACCTGGTGTGGGTCTAAGGCAAGTTCTCAAGCTGAGGACCGGGCTTCCAAGTTCAAAGTTCCACAGGTGCCACAGGAGGGAGCAGGAGTGCCTTTTATTAGCTGGTCCTTTTGTGGGGAAGAAAGAACGTGGGACTTGACCACTGTCAGTGGTCAAACTTCAGAAATGAAATCAGACTCTAATTCAATTCACCCCTGCTGGTGACATTGTGATCTATAATAAGAAATATAAATATTTGGTCTTGGTCCTCATTCCAGGCAGAGCTCCTAAAGTCCTTCAAATTTCCTAAGTGATGAGAGTGATAAAGGTGTCTTTTGTTATTTATGTTAATGAGGTGAATTTTGGTAAGCGCCTAAGGGTGGGGGCTGGTTACCAGAAGAACCAAGCACAGGATTAGAGCGTTGGAACTTTCAGCCCCACCCCCTGAGGGAGGGGCAAGGCGGAGGGAGGTTGAATCAATTGCCAATGGCCAAGGATTTCATCAATCATGCCTAGTAATAAAACCTCCATAAAAATCCAAAAGGACAGATTCAAAGAGCTTCTGGGTTGGTGAACACGTGGAGGTGCTGGGAGCCTGGTGAACTCGGAGAGGACTTAAAAGCTCTGTGCCCTTCTCCCATACATTGTTGCCTTTTGCATCTCTCTCATCTGGCTATTCCTGAGTTATATCCTTTTATAATAAACTTGTGATCTAGTAAATAAACTGTTTCTCTGAGTTCTGTCAGCTGCTCTAGTGAATTAATTCAACCCAAGGAGGAGGTCAAGGGAGCCTCCCATCTGTAGCCAGTTGATCAGAAGCACAGGTAACAACCTGGGCTACAACTGGTGTCTAAAGAGAGGAGGTGGGGCAGCAGTCATATAGGACTGAGCCTTTAACCTGTGGGATCTGACACTATCTCCAGGTAGATAGTATCAGAATCGAGTTCATTGCTTGAGGGTATTGGTAAAACACACAGTACGCTGATATTTCATTGATGACTGCAATATGACTTTTCTCATTTACTGAGGTTGAATTTATTTAAATATAAATTAAGAAACATAAGCTTTTGCAGAAGACTATAGTGAGAATGAGAAGGGCTTGGAAGAGCATACATAGTCACTCATGCAGGGTGTCAGGGACAGCCAGGAGAAATGTCGGGGGGCATTCTGGGTATTTGCTCCAATACTTGAGTGACATTATTAACAGCCTTAATCTGTTGTCTCATCTGCCAGTGCATTGAGCAAATATGCCTGTCTTGCTTACCCATGTGAAACAAGAGGTGCCCCTAAGTAAGAAAAGCCCCCCGGATGGTCAGTAGATAGCCTGATTCAGGAAGATATACAGCTGGCAAAGCACATATGAAAAGATGTTCCCCATCATGTCATTAGGGAAATGCAAATTAAAATTTAAAATTAAATGAGATACTACTACACATCTATTAGAATGGCTCAAATCCAAAACACTGACAACCGAATGTCGGTGAAGACGTGGAGCAACAGGAACTCACATTCATTGCTGGCTGCAAAATGGTTCAGCCTGTTTGGAAGACAATTTTGCAGTTTTTTACAAAACTAAATGTACATTTACTCTACAATTCAACAATCCTGCTCCTTGGGATTTACCCAAAAGAGTTGAAAACTTATGTCTACACAAAAACCTGCACATGGATATTTATAGCTGCTTTATTCATAATTGCCAAAACTTGGAAGCTACCAAGATGCTTTTCAGGAGATGAATGGATAAATAACTGTGGTATGTCCAGACAATGAAATATTATTCAGCGCTTAAAAAAAATAAAGTTGCTACTGAGCCTTGAAAATACATAGCAGGGACTTAAATGCACATTTAGTGAAAGAAGCCAAACTGAAAGGGATACATACTTTATGAGTTCAACTGTATGACATTCTGAAAAGGCAAAACTATGCAGACAGTAAAAAGATCAGTGGTTGTCAGAGGTTAGTGGGGAGAGAGGGATGAATGGGCAGAGCACAGAGGATTTTTAGGACACTTAAAATATTCTGTATGATACTATAATGGTGGACGTGTCATTATACATTTGTCCAAACCCATTGAATGCACACCATCAAGAGTGAACCCAATGTAAACTATATACATTTGATGATAATGATGTGTCACTGTAGGTTCATCAATTGTAACAAATGTCTCTCTCTGGGGCAGGATATAGACAGAGTGGGAAGCTATGCATGTGCGGGAATGAGGTGTATGAATTTCTACTTTCAGTTTAATTTTGCTGTGAAACTAAAATTGCTGTAACAATAAATTCTATTAAAAAAATTGTTGACCTAAATGTTTTACCTTGGGGACTTCTTAAAGGGCCTGATGACATCAATGTTGTAAAATGGACCAACATTTAGCAATTATGCTAAAGATATCTCTGCTCCCAGCTCAGGCCTGGGCCCCTAAAGTCTGCAAGGTAGTAATCACCATATAGGGTGGGGGGTACCCTAATACTGATGATAGTAACTGGAACTCCCTGGAGAAGGCAGTCACAGCCATGAGTATGTCCTATAGGATACACTAAAGATCTACAAAGGGTATAGGATATCTCTGAGGTTTAGCCTCAGACCACACATTCTCACTTGCACACACACAAGGGGAGAAAGAGAAAATGAAACAGAGGTCTGTGATTTGACTCTACTGGAATTTCAAAATTTAATAAACAGTTATGGATTTAGACCACGAAAAAGGCTTTTGAGCCTGCATTATACTGGCTCTGAATTAACTGCTACGATACCCTAATTAGCCAGCATATCTCATGACCCCCAAACTAATCATTTGTTACATAGGATCCACTGGACTCGCAGGAATGAATGTGCTTTGTTCACCCTCTGCAACATTCACTGGCACCAACTGGGCCCTTCCTTTGCTCCATTGCACAGTCATGGTCTGGAAAATGGCTTGCCCCATGCCACAGACACTCATGCTTGTGCCTTCACCCGGTTGGGACTTTAGGGGAGGAAAGCCAATTATTAATAAATAAAGTCTGGCCTTGTTCAATGGGTGTATTACTTTGCTGAGCACCCCAAGGACTGAAAGCCCTAACAGGTCCTGAGCAGACACTCACGTGTGTGCGTGCATACGTGTGTGTGTTTGTGTACTCTTCAGTCAACCTTTATTCAGAAAAACATGTGGCAAGCCAGATTTGTCCCCTGGGCCATAGCCTGCTGACTCCTCCTCTGGACCCATGGCTTAGAGTTTGAGGTAGAGATGGAAAAGTATGGCAGATGAGACAAAATGGAGACCAAGCCCAAAGATGCTCAAGCAAAAAGGTTCTCAACACAGACACCTGGCCATCATTTTTCAGAAGGGAGCCCACAGATTCTAAGGCTAAACAGCTCCCTTCGCCAAGTCCACAGTTACTACTAACAAGTGCTTGGGGGGCTTGAGGAGCACCCCAAGATCTGGTCTTCTCATCCTAAAACACCAAACCCTACTACCAAGAAAAGCCCCCATTTTAGAATTTCCATGGCTGCCCCTCCCACCTGTTCCTGGCAAATTTGCAAACTAGGCTTCCCAATAATCAGATTTCAGGCAAGTCTCCAGGAGCTTCAGACTTTCCTAAAACAAGTTATGCAAATCATTTAACTTCTGCTCCCCAAACCCAAATCCTCAAGGTGTAAGATCCCCCTTGACCCTGAACTCAGGTAGTCACTCCAGCCTCATTAGAGACACTGCATGCCCACACCCCAGCCACCACCAGGGACAATTGCCCTATATAAACATGGTGATCTCTTGGTCCCCACATACTAAGCAACTTTTTATGGCCTTAAATGACACTGGTTCTCTGGAGACACCACTAAATTTGTTATAATTTGGCTAATATTCATAATGCTCCTAGGGTATTACAACATATAAGATGGGAGGCAAACAAGCCACCTTTTTGTCTGGCTCTTTTTCCTGTGGGATTTTTCGTTATTAGGATGGATGCTCTAATTTGAATAAAATCAAAACTTTGGCCTTGCCAAATCAGATCCTGAGAACTATGTTATGTACAATATATTAAGAGAAGTGTACTTATTCCCATTCTGTCTCTATTTAACAGCCCAGTTTGCCTATTTTTTTCATCCCAGAAAGGGCAAATGGTACCTCACAGAGAACTGCTGCAACCTTAACCAGTGGCCCATTAAGGCCCCATCCCTAACACAACTGAAATGATGCAGGCTGTTCCATCTTCCACAGGCCAATGGGCTGTTGTTATAATTTGGCTAATATATTCTACAGCCCTTAGTCCAGCAGCTTCTCAGCCTCTACTCATTTTCACTTCTTTTAGTAACTTCTTTTTACTAAAGAAGTATTTTTCACTTGTGATAACATACAGATAACATAAAATTTACATTTTAACCATTTTTAAGTGTACAATTCAGCAGCATTAAGTACATTCACATCATTGTGCAACCATCACCACTGATTCCAGAACTTTTTTATCTTGCAAAACTACATTTCTGTGCCCATTAAACACTAACTCTTCATTCCCCCAAGTCCTGAGCCCCTGACAACTTCCTTTCTACTTTCTATCTCTATGAATTTGAATTTGCCTCTTTTGTTGACTAGGTTCACCCATGTTGTAGCATGTGTCAGAATTTCCTTCCGACTACAGCCATACCACCCTGAATGTGCCTGATCTCATTTGATCTCAGAAGCTAAGCAGGGCCAGGCCTGGTTAATTCTTGGATGGGAGAACACCTAAGAATACCAGGTGCTGTAGGTGTTAAAAAAAAAAAGAATTTCCTTCCTTCCTATAGCTGACCACATTCACTTCTGAAGGGACACAATTTGATTGCACATGGGTAGAACACTCCTGTGCCTGCAGGACCTCGAGGGGAGATTCAGGGGTCACTTTATACAGAGCATGGAGGCAGAATGGGCTACTGTCCTACAGAAGGCTCAGGGTTCTGTGCCTCAGTGAATTCTTACACAGAGACTGGTCCACTGTAATAGGGTCCGTCCAATGTCTCAGGTAGATGCTATCCCTCAGCCTCTGGCTTTCCTCACCTGGCTAGGCCTATTTTGGAAAATAATCTGAGCTTGGAACACCACATTCCACAGAGTGGGCCCCAACCGGCAACCCAAGAGCCACATTTCAGCTATGGGGTCTGTCACCCATGCTTATCCGTGCTCTTCACTATGCTGCCACAGCCAACCACTAGATGGCACCATCTTTCCATTTCTCTGCTGAGCAAAATGTTTTGCAGCGTTGAAGCTCTAGGCTGTTGTAAATGCAGGAGGGAGTCCACCACACAGAGGATAGCACATGTACTCAGAATGTCCACCGTTAGGTCTCTTGACCTACGCTGACACCTCACCTCTTAAAATTCATGTCAGACTCTTAATAAAAAGCCACTACAAGCAACCAAGATGTCCTTCAGTAGGTGGATGGGTAAGTAAACTGTGGTACATCTGGACAATAGAATATGATTCAGTGCTAAAAAGGCATGAGCTATGAAACCATGGAAAGACTTGGAGTAAGGCTAAGTGCATAAGACTAAGTAAAAGATGCAAGTCTGAAAAGGCAACGTGCTGCATGATGCCAACTATATGACATTCTGGAAAAGGCAGAAATATGCAGACAGTAAAAAAATCGGTAGTTGCCAGGCATTAGCAGGGAGAAAGGAATAAACAGTCAGAGCAGAGAGGATTTGTAAGGCAGTGAAACTACTCTGTGTGATACTATAATGCTGGACACATATCATTACACTGTCCAAACCAATGTGCATCACCAAGAGTGAACCCTGATGTAAACCATGGACTTTGGGTGATTATGATGTGTCACTGTAGGTTCATCGATTATAACAAATGTCCCACTTAGAGGGGGGATGCTGATAGTAAAGGAGGTTAGGGACAGGGAGTATATGGCAACTCTGTACCTTCTGCTCAATTTTGCTGTGAACCAAAAACTGCTCTAAAAAATAAAGTCTACTTTTTATAAAGTAAACCGAGGTGGAAAGAAAAACATTCTGAAAAAACTGACCAAGAAGATATGAACTTTAGTCTATTGTGGTATAATGAAAATTAAAAAGCTGAAGTTTATGCTTTGTCTTCCTATTAAACCATAGTCTACCACTTAGCTTTCACCTTGGTCTTGGAAGGCCAAAAAGCTGAATGTCTGATTTAACATAATTTCTGGCATCCTTAACATAATTTCTGAATTCCTGACTAAAAGTTTGGTAATTACAAGAAATTACTGTTAAATCTAATCAGCAGAGACTGTCAATAATACTCTCAGGCATATCATTTGACTTTTTTGTTATTACTTAACTATTCCCTTTCACAAATAGATGAACATAAAAAATTAATTCAAAGAGAAAAAAAGCCACCAGAAAGTCTCACATGGAGATGTATACAAATAGGCACCTTTGGGACAACCAAATCCCCAATAACAGCCTCCTCTGTTGCCCCGCACGCCCCTCGCTGTCACTACCCGAATACAGATATACATTTTCATGACTCACGAACCAAGGTCATTACAAACTTAATGTGGTCCTTGACCACCCTCCAACCAATTTCTTTTTCTTTTTCTTTTGTGGTGTTAAAATGCACATTACATAAAGTTTATCAACTTAACCATTTCTAAGTATACAGTTCAGTGATATTAAATGCATTCATGTTATTGTGTAGCCATCACAATTATCTATCCCCATAACTCTTCATCTTGTAAAACTGAAACTCTATACCTATTAAATAATAGCTCCCCATTCTGGCCTCCCGCCAGCCCTGATCTACCACTATCCTGCTTTTTATCTCTATGATTTCTACTATTCTAAGTATCTCATATTAGTGGACTCATACACTATTTGTCCATTTGTCCACCATATTCTAGCCTGTGGACACTTGGGTTACTTCTACATATTAGCTATTATAAAACTAACCAGCTTCTTGACTAAACCAGGTGACCTCAGCCCTGCAACTGAACTCATCCAACAATGATTTCACCAGGAGATAGACTGTCCCTGATGATGGTCCCAGGTGTAATCATCTGTGTGGTTCATGCCCACTGTACCCCATCAGATGCCTCCTCCACCGAGACTTCCTCTTACTCTCCCACTTGCCCTCCCCTTCCTCTTCATGGGCCCCAACCTCACCTGTCTTTCAAGTCTGGTCCTCTGCTCCCAGACCTCTGCTCTCCTAACCCCACCTGTTATACCAGTGCCCTCTCGGGAGATGTTGCCAAGCATCTAGGTGAGTCTCACCAAAGTGTACCCACCGGCGGATATGTCAAAGGCACCTGCTCACTTACCTGTTCATAGTACAGCCTCTCCGATCTATCTTACAGAAACCTTTGTGACAGCACAACTCTTTCGATCAACTGGCCAAATCTCCAAATCATCTTCCCAGTGGGTTCACAGTCATAATTGTTTTAAACTTAAAACAGACAAATAGACCAACAGAAAAGAGTAACTGAGACAAGACCAAACAGACCATGAAACCAAAAGAATCTGGTACCAGAAATCAACAAGTCCTCAAAAAGAATCAAAATCAAATTCTTACCATATACTGATGGACAAGAGCCCAGAGCACAAGACCAGAGTGGGACTCCCTGTGGGGCCCAGGATTGCCAGCCAGGAGTGGCGCAACAGTGCTCCGAGAAGCCCACTACCTGGAGGGAGTGAACAGGTATCTGAAGGTAAGGTTCCATCCACACCAAGTGAGGGCCCAGAACCATAGGGGAGATGCAGCAGACACTTAGGGAGATGAGTTTATTCAGCCTACGGCAACAGGAAGGAAGTTCACTAATGAGAAATGTCTACAAGGAATGAAAGGGTTTGGGATTTTCTACAGGCAGAGTCATGGGGAAGAGTGAAGGCAAAGTGGTTCTTCAGGAGTGCTTCTGTGTGCTTGGTGGATTGTGTGTGTGTGTGTGTGTGTGTGTGTGTGTGTGTGTGTGTGTGTGTGTGTTTCCACTGTGCGTGTGTGTGTCTGTCTTAGTGTTCTGTGTGTCTGGAGGTGTGCCTCCGTGTGTGCAGGGTGCATGCAGGACTCCTGTGTTTCTAGAGTGTATGTGTGTGTGTGTGTTTTAGGATGAGGGCCTAGCTCAGTGTTTAATCGAGACTGGTGGGCCATATGTAGCAGTTGTAGGCTGCTTATCTGTCCCCATGTTTCTGTTTGTTGTAGAGTGTGTGTGTGTTTCTTGGTGTGTCTGTCTCCATGTTTCTCTGCGTCAGCTGGTGTGTATGTTTATAAGGTTTGTGTCTCAGTGTTTCCATGGATCTGGTGCAGCGTATGTGTGTTGCAGGTTGTGTGTTGTCACTGAGTTTCTGTCCGTCTAGTGGCATGTGCGCATGTGTCTCAGCATGTGTCCATGTGTCCAGCATGGGTGTCTCTGGTGGAGGATATGTGTGATTGTAGAGTGAGTGCCTCTTGGTGCATCTGTGGGTCTAGGTTGTGTGTATCTCTGGGTTGTGTGTATCTCAGTCTATCTCCTGGTGTGTGTGTGTGTGTGTGTGTGTGTGTGTGTGTGTGTGTGTGTGTGTGTTGCAGGGTTGTGTCCGTGTTGCAGTTTCTCTGTGGCATGTGGTGTGTGTGGGCATTGCAGTGTCTGTCTTGGTGTTCCTGTATCTGGTGGCACATAAGTGTGTATTGTAGATTGAGTCATTTCTTCTGTTCTGTGCATCAGCTGGACTGCATGTGCGTCTTGGAGGGTGAGAATGTCTCCCTGTGTTCCTGTGGGCTGGCTGTATGTGTATATTCGTTGCAGGGTGTCTCTCTTGGTGCTTCTGTGGTTCTTTTGGTGCATATGTAGAGTCGCAGGATGTTTCTGTGTTTCTGCTTAAATGGGTTTGTGTTTGTGTTGAAGAGGGAATGTTTCTTTGGATCTGGCTGTATGTATAGGGTATATGTTGTAGTGAGTGTGTCAGTTTGGGTGTTGCTGTGGGTCTGGTGGCATTTTGTGTCGTAGGTGTCTCTCTCAGGGTTTCTGTGCACCCAGCGGTGCGTGTGTGTAGCTCTGTCTGCATGTTGTGTGTTTCGTCTGTTTGGAACCCAGCTGGGCTCAGGCCTTCTTCAGTCCCACATTCCTCCTGCTCCTTTGTGCTCTGTGCTACAAAAAATATTTGCGTTTTCCACGACTCATAATTTTTCCTCCTCAATCGCTACCAGATGTGGGTCCTGTGGTCCCCGTCCCCATGGCAACGAAGGTTCCAGCAGCCGCGGTTCCCTTTTGTGGCGCCTGCCCTGGGAGCTGGCACTGCTGCAGGCCCGAGGGGGTGGGGAGGGAGTACATATCAGGCGGGGAGGTTGCTAGGAATCCCGGCAGCTCCCTCCCCAGGTAGGCACCCAGATCATCCTGGGGGTGCTTCTCAGCCTGGTTCCTGCCTAGCCTCCAGGCCACAGTATCTGGCCCAAGAGTGGGAAGCAGTAGGGGCTGGCTGCTGAAAACATGGGAGGTGCCCTTCCTCTGTGAGGCGCCCACACAGAGGGGTTCCTGAAGGTTGGGGTCTAAGACGCAACACCTGAAGGGCTCCCAGGGCAGGGGGAGAAATGGGCTTCAGGACAGGCCCAGTCAATGTGACCACCCTGGTCTCCCCAGCATGCTGGTCCAGGCTGGAGGGAGAGGGAGAAATAGAGCTAGTTAGGGGTGAGGATGTCAGGCGCGGCAGTGTAAGGAGTGGTGGTTCTAGGGGAAGGGTATGGCAGGAGTGTTGTCGGAGCCATTGCACTGCCCACCTCATCCCCCTCAGTCACTGCCCTGCCCTTGCCAGGCCCAGCTGGGCATCTTTGAGCCTGTGTCCCCTCCTGGCCAACTTTGAGCCTGTGTTCTCAACCCCAGCAGCCAGCATGGCCTGGTGCCCGAATGGATCAGAAGCCGGCCAGCCACAAGGCTGGGAGGGTGCCCAGATACCCAGAGGGAAGCAGTGTGTCCTGGAGTTATGAAGCCCGCACTCCTCATTCTGCCTAACGAGGCCAGATGCAGGGACTGTGTCCATGCAAACCCTGCCAGATGTCCCACCTGTGGCATGAGGCCATCTCCACTCAGGTGGCTGAGTCCCTGTATGGGTCACTAAAGCTGACCTTAATGTGGTAACTAGCTGGAGGGAGAGAGAGTTGCCAGGTGAGATCCCTGAGCTGCCAGAATTGGGTCAGAATTGTGAGGTGTTGTGGGTGGCAGGGCAGGGATGGGGAGATGATTAGAGAAACCTGGCACAATCTTTTGATCAAAATTGCTGGACATCAAAAGGTGGGGAAGAGGCCCTCTAAGCAGAGGCAGGGAGAGAGGAGCCCAGATGGATGGAGGACAGAGGGCACCACAGAGAAGTGAGGCTCTGTAACTCAAGATTACTTGGGAGATCTGCCCAAGGGCAAGAAGCAGTGAAGACCCTGGGAAACAAATGGTCAGGTATAAGGCCAGGCCAGAGTGAGGGTTTGTCTGAGACTGGGCAGCAGGGAGCTGCCTGCAAGGCCAGCCAGGGATCTGGGCCAGGCCAGCTCCCCTCCCTTCTCCCCACCTCCCGCAGACGGGCGGGTGAGAGTTTCCGGTTGAGGACAAGGAGACCATTGAGGCGGACAGCAGGGCTCTGTGCAGTGCCAGACCGTCTTGTTTGTGCCAGATGAGGCCCGGCTGGAGATTGTGCCCGTGGCCCACTGCCCCCTGGTCCCAGCCTCTGACCTGACTCAGCCACACCAAACAGCTCAGAGCCCCCAAGTGTAACAGCAGTAGCCAGTGGGGAAAGCACAGGTCAGATGCAGCCCCACACACCCACTCCTTACAGCCAGGGGAATCTGCTCAATTTGTTCTGACCCATTTTTTGTCCACTTCATCCAGTGCCACCAGTCCATGATGGGGTGGACCAAGGTGGATGGGAAATAAAACTCGATAAACAAATGAATGATGAGCAGATGGACAAGACCCTTTTCCAAAGTGGCTTGCAGGAGACCCATACCTGGACTTCCAGGCTCCCTCTGCCTAGGTCCAGTGGCCCTGGGGGTGTGAATGCCAGTTGGGAGGGGGTCACATGCAATCTGGGAGGACACCCTTATCTGAGGCCCAGAAGATAGGAAGCAGTCAGAGCACAGAGGGGGAAAAAGGCACTTTATTTAAAAAGCTTTGGCCAAGCCCCTGCCGGAAGGAGCCCATCCTGGGGCACCCGGATGGGGTGGGAGTAGCCCTGCCGGGGGCCTATAAATATGTCTCCTCAGGCTACTGGAGTGCCCCTCGGATTCCCACTGGCATGTGGGGCGATGGGAGGCCATCAAAACCAGCTGACAGCTATGGGGCCAGGGCTGGGGAGGCTGGGGACAGGGGGTGCAAGGAGGGGATGAGTGGGAAGGGTGGAGTCCAGGGCGCTGAGCCCCCTGAGGAGCAGAGACCAGCCCAACTCCCCAGACTCAGGTCAACCAGATGCCCTGGGACTCCCAGTGGAAGTAGCCTGGGACTGCGATCAAGGAAAGGAGACTCCAGCCAGAGGCGCCAGGCCCTGGCCAATGAGAAGCAGCCGGGGCAGAAGTGCTTCTGGCCTCAGCCAATGAGAAGGCAGCCCCGGCCAAGTGCGTGCTTGGCCAGTAAGAGGTGGTCTCTAGGCAGAGACCTTTGATCCTGGCCTTTGAGACCCGCTGCTGACCCGAGCCCTTCATGGCTCGGCCAGTGGTAAAGGAGTCGCCAGCTAAGCGCTTGTCAGGCCTTGACCAATGAGATAGGGCCTTCCGGCCAGAGCTTAGAGCTCCAATCTGGGAGCCTCATCCGGGGCCTGAGCCAATAAGACCCCGATGCCGCGGTGCCCCGGCCTCCGCGGGAGACGCCCGCCCCGAGCGCAACTCGGGGTGGCAAGCAGCGCTGCAGAAGCCAGGGGAAGCTGCGGGAGTGGCGGAACCGCCGCTTGCTACAGGGTGGGCGCGCCTGCCCTGCCCAACTCGCCCGCCGCTTCTCGGCTCTTCTTGCGGGGTGGCTTCTGGATGGGGGTCTTCTTCCGCGGGGTGTCGGGTACGGGCGCGCCGGCCGCTGCCTTCTCGGCCCCTGGAGCCTCGGACGCAGGGGGAGCACGGGCCAGCGAGGCGGGCAGCACCGAGCGCTTGGCCTTCTGCGGCGGCGCTGGCTTCTCCCGGGGACTCTGTGCGCCCAGGGTCCCCTCAGCGCGGCCCAGGCTGCGAGTCTTGTCGCGCAGCTCTGCAGCCAGCATGGAGGCGGCCTCGGGCGCACTGCGCGGGGGACCACCAGCGTCCGTGGGCTCTGACAGGCCAGGGCCGCGGCCCCGCGCCCGAGCCCGGGGCGGCGAGGGCGCGGCAAGGGCTGGCCCCTCTTCGGCCAGCCCTGGGGGGCGTGGCGTCGGGTCGCGGGCCCGGGGGCTGCCGGGCTCATCCGGCCGCGCCGACGTGTCGCTTGGCGTCCGTTTCCTCTTGCTGGGACTGGGCGCTGCTTCGAGGCCGGGTGGTGGCGGTGAGGGCGCACGGGCAGCGGTAGCGGCGGTGGCACCTTGTTTACCGTGGATCCAGGACACCTTGGGCTTGGTGGCAGGGTCAGGTGGCGGCGGTTTCCTGCGCTCGGGCGATGGGGAAAGAGACAGGCCTCCAGCCTCTCCCCGGGCCCTGGCCGGCCGGGCCTCGCGCCGGGCCACGCGTGCGTACAGTGCTCCGCCGGGCCCCTCCACGCTCGACGCCGACCGCTCGCTGTCAGAGGATGCGGGGAGGGGTGTCGCCTCCTCTGAGGGCGCGGGCGTGGTCACCGACGCGGCAGGGGGCACCTGCGCTTCAGCAGGTGCACCGGGGACTTCCACGTTTCGGACCTCGGTTGCTGCCTCTGACCAAGGAAGAGCGAGCAGTCCAGCCTCCAAGCGCAAACTCTCGCCTTCCCTTCTCCTCCCTTCCTCCCTCCACTGGCGCTGGAGGTTAGCTGCCCTGGCATGCAGATGTACCTGGCGCCTTCATAGCACTGAGCACAAACCTAGTTCTTAGCCCCAGAGCTTATGGCTGATTGCTGAGTGGTGGTGAGGGGCACGTTCCCAGCTTAAGCTCCAACCTCAGTCTGTCCTCGAACCCCTCCCCCACCACATCCCCAACCTAGGGGGCCAGCATTATCATATGTGACCCTTGAACACCTGCAAGGGGATTCATTATCCTTCTTTAAGAGATAAGGCTTCTAAGGTTCAGGTTAAGTCATCTGCCCAAAGTCACCCAAGGGGATGGTCAGGTGAGAAAAGGGGCCAGAATCTCAGCCAATCAGGCTCTTTTCCAATCAGGCTGTTTGTGAGCCAAGCCTTCAGGCAAAGATGTGCACCCATATTCAGTAGACTGCCCCTCTAGTCTCCTCTGCCACCTCCTACCCAGTTCTGGAACTTTCTCTTTGCCTGGTCTCTCCCAGAAGTGAACTTGGGCCGTAGCTAGAGAGAGTCCACCCATCTTCCCAGACCCCACCCCAGTTTGACAATGGGCAGCACAGACCCTAGCTCTGCAGCCTCAGCTGTGTGTCCAACCCCAGTTAACAGCATCACCATGCCCTTGCTCGCCAAGCTGTCTGTCCCCCAGAGCACAGAGGTCTTTAAAGCTGAATCATTTCACGGGGCTGGAATGAGGCCCAAGCAGAGTGGTACTCACCTTCATGGGGTACACAATACACAGGGCCTTCATCAGTGGTGTCGAAGGAGGAGAAGGAGGCCCGGGAAGACCATGATGGTGAGGGCTGCTCCAGCCCTGAGGGTGGCTCCAGGAAGCTGCAGTTGAGCGTGTTATCCAGGTCGTGGTGAGCCACTGGAGAAGGAAGGAGGCACAGCTGCCAGGGGCCCCACCCTGCCCCTAGCCTGTGCCCTCCATAGCCCTTTCTTCCACAAATGATGGAAAACCAGCCCTATTCTAAGACTGTGGGTAGGTCAAGCAATTCAATAGGCAGAGTGACACTAGGCCAGGACTGGGGAATGGGTAGTGGTGAACCCGGAAAAGAGAACATACCCAAAGGTGCAAGGCTAGTGTGTGCAGCCAGGGAGCTGAAAGAGGTTGGGCTGAAGTGTTGGGAGAGAAAACAAGGCCAGAGAGAACACCTGGCTGGGACAGGCCACTAAAGTCTCTTCAGACCCTGCCTTGTGGGACTCAGGGAGCTTTGGAGCATTTGTGAGCCTAAATGTGCAGTGGTGAGGCTGCCTTTAGCTCAGCTCATCTCAGCAGGCTGCACCCCCAGGCCTGGCCTCCACAGATACACACCCCACAATGGCAGAATCCCAGAGGCTGGCTGGCCTGTCCCCATTTCACTAATGGAATATGGAGTCCAGCCCCTACACTTGTATCTAAAAGTCGTACTCTGCTGGGTAGGCCAAGGGGGTTCTCGACTGCCTCTATCTTTAGCTACTAGAAGACTGAACCTCCCCTTCCCCATCATCTTTAGAAACAAGTGGGAGAGAGTCCACTCCTGAGTGTATCAGTGCAGATGGAGAAAAGCACCACCCCCAACCCAGGGTCCTGAGGTGGGGGGTGGGGGGGCCAAGGATCCACCTTGTCCACTTTCTAGGAAGGACCTAGGGCACTGCAGGGGGTCCATGCAGGGATGTGGGTCTTCTTGTACCCGCAATTCCCTTGCACAAGCGCCCCACAGTTCCTCTGCAGCTCCAGATGAATGTCCCAGGCCTTAGAGTGTACTCCTACAGACTGTGGGGGACCTGCTGGACCCAAATGTCCACACATCCTCACCACGCCCCAGATGCAATTACACAGAGATAGGGCCCAAGACCTCCCACACACACCTCCACACCTGCCTGCACACTTAAGCCTCCCACCTTCCTCCTGGGCTCCTGCGTGTCAGCATCCCTGCTCTCATTCTCTCTGGTCTCACCTCCCCATGCCCACCTAGATCAACACTCAAGGCCCTGCATTTCCCAAACCGACCCCTTCCCCATTCATTTCTCAGCAACCTCTTGTGTCAGAAGGTGTTTCCCCAGAGACCCCGTACCAGCATCCTTACCTACGACTTTGGGCAGCTTCTGCCTGCGGAGCGGGATCCGGGGCAACTTCATGCTGATCCGGCTGAATCGCCCGCAGAGTCGTTGCGGCGCTTTCTTCCTCCCTAGCGAAAGCTCCCTGCAGGGGAGGGGCCTGAGTGAAGGGGCGGGGAATAGGGCGGGGCCTGGAGAGGGAGGTTGGATCTCGGTGCGAGCGGAAACAGAGAGGGAGGGACCTGAGCTAAAGAGAGGCAGGGTCACGCCCTAGGGGCGGAGCAAGGGCCCAATTTCAGGGGAGAGGGGTGAGGACTCGCAACCCAGGAGAGAGCTGGATGGCATCAGGCCTCACCGGCGCCCTGGGTCCTTGCCGCGGCAGGCGCAGCAGCAGCCGAGCAGCGAGAGCAGCAGACCCAGGAGCAGAGCGAGCAGCGCGCCGGCTCCCATCACGCCCTTGCGCTGGTTGGTCTCTGTAGGAGGCAGAGAGTCAGCATGGGTGCCGGCACCCCTGCATACCCCACTAAGGAACGCTCCGCTACTCACTTACCCAGGCGGCAAGCACCGGTGACGGGGTCGCACGAGTCCTCATGGCAGCTGCAGGCCTGTGCGCAGTCCACGCCGTGAAGCCCCGGCGGGCACGTCAGGTTACAGCTGCGGGGGGCGCAGGGTCAGGGAGATCCACAGCAGTCCTCCTTGATTCCTCCCGCCCTCGCCCCTACAGCCGGCCAGCCTCGGTTCCAGAGCTCCATTCTCTAGGGATTGATGCCCACCCCCACCTCCGGGCACACACTGAGTGATCAGTGTTTTGGAAATGAATGTGCGCACACCGGCGGGAAGGGACCTGGGGATCGATCCCGTGGTCACTGGGCCAGAATACTCATTTCTAGGGCTGACGCTCGTGTGGATGGAAAAAGGGGCTGCCAGACCAGACCCTTCGCTGTAAGTGGAAGTCCCTGCTTGCTGTACATCAGCTAGTGGTCAGCTCTACCTCAGCCCTGCAGTCCTTAAGAGCCCATTAACCACAGGTCGAACTGGTCACCAGATCGCAGAGCACAGGCTCCACACCGGGGTAGGAAACTGCCCCCAAAGAACCTGTTGTCGCTCCCTAGCTGAGGTAAAGGGGCCAAGGCCGAAGGGCCAAGCCTGGGTCCCACCTTGTCCGCCAACATAGCAGCACCTGGGGGCTGGGGAAAGCCCTGTGTCGGATACATACCCCAACACCCTTTAGGTCCCCGGGCACTTACTGCGGCCCGTGGACGCCAGGTCTGCACAGGCAACGCCCCGACTGAAAGTCGCAGTGGCCGCTGCCGCAGTCGGCGCACACGAATGCGCAGTCCTCGCCATAAGTGCCATTGCTGCACTTGGTCTCGCACCTCAGAAGGGGGGGAGGAGGTGTGAGCGGAAATGGAGGCAAAGAAACCCAAACCCCATAGTACCCTCTGTGGAGGGCATCAGGGGAGGCGGGGCTGGGGTCGATTCCGGCACAGGCTGCTCACCGGTCGCCAATCCAGCCCGCATTGCAGCGGGTGCATTTGCCGGTGACGTGATTGCAGGCGTGCCCGTCGCGACATGGTGGGCAGCGGTGGCCACAGCCCTCGCCGTAGAAGCCAGAGGCGCACGGCTGGTCGCACTTGGTGCCATTCCAGCCGGGCTCGCAGGTCAGGCAGCGGCCCTCGGCCACCGTGCATGGCTGCTGGCCCTTGCATTGGCCGCATCTGGAGAAGGGGCGGGAGGCTAGGCGGGGCCCGAAGCCGCCTCATCCCATTCCCCTTCGGCTGCCCACCCTTCCTCGCCCGCCTCCCTCCGAGCCGGGGGCTCACGCTTACCGACGACGGCAGCCCAGGCCGTAGAGGCCGGCAGGGCACGGCTCCCGGCAGTACTTGCCGCGGTAGCCCGGCTCGCAGGCGCACGTGCCGTCCACAGGGTGGCAGCGGCCGCGAAAGCACTGGCAGTAGCGCTCGCAGCGCGCGCCGAACGTGCGCTCGCGGCACTGGCAGCGGCCACTCTGTTGCTCGCACGGCGACGTGTTGCAGGCGCACTGATTGTTGCAACTGCGGCCCCACCAGCCTGCGTGGCACAGGCACGCGCCTGTCTGTGGGTCGCAGCGTGATGTGGCGCTGCAGTAGCACGCGCTGGCGCACTGCGCGCCCCACCAACCAGGCTCGCAGCGACACGCGCCGCTCCGCGGGTGGCACGAGCCGTGCTGGCACTGGCACGCATGCTCGCAGCGTGCTCCCCAGCGGCGTGCATGACACGTACACTGGCCTGTCACGTCCTCGCACTGCCCGTGCGGGTGGCAGATACACAGCTCCTTACAGTCGGGGCCCCAGAACTGGCGCGGGCACTCTGCAGGGGCGAGCAAAGAGGGAGGGAGCCGGGACCCATCCTGAACCTGACAGCGTTCCATACCCGGGCCTCTGGGGACCCGCCCTCAAGAAGGAGTCGGCTCCTGGATCTTACCCCGCCCCACACATAGGCCCCACCTCCCCTCTCAAACCCCGAGGGTCTCTGTAAGATCCCTCCCTACTGCCCAGCACCCGCCAGGATCCACGCTCACTGGTGTCGCAGTTAGCACCGAAGTAGCCATGGCGGCAGCGGCACTCGCCGGGCCGCACGCACACCTCGTTCTCCGAGCACGTGGAGTTGCCTTCGCACACCGCTGCAAACGAGAGGGGCCAGTGTTGCCACGGGTACAGCCTCCACTCTATTCCCTCCTCTCCATGTTCCCATCCGCTGCCCAGGTACCCAGGATGCCTCACTCACCGATCCCACACTCGTCCCCCTGCTGCCTCCAACCAGTGCAGCACGTAGGTTCCTGGGAGCTGTAGGCAGAGAGAGGGTACCTGAGCCCCAATCTAGTCCTCGCTGGGACTCCCCAACAACCTCCACTCTGCCTTGGGGAGATTGCTATCAAGGCCCTGGGCGCACCAGGTACTGTTGTAGGTTTTAGACTTGGTAGAGTCCCAGCAAATAAGACACAAATTCCAGTTCCCTGAGATCAGATATGGAGGTGGCAGAGCACAGACCACCAATAAACCTAACCTCCAAGACCTTCCCAGTCCCCTTTATAGGTCTCTCCACCACCCTTTCCATTCCCTTACTCTTCTGTGCCCTCCTCCCCCCATCCACTAGGAAAGAGAAAAAAGACCCCATGTGTCCCAGGAAGGGCAGCAGTGAGGTAGGGGTTGGGGAAAGGTCACTGGACCTGCTCAAAGTGGCATCCATGGGGTGGGGGCTCAGCCAGATGGGTGACATGACCTGGACAGTGCCAGGACTGGCTGGGTCAGACAGATGCACTTGAATGCCAAGTTTGGGCTAAGTGCCAAGGCAGATATTCAGCCTCGAGGTGAGGTGGATGTGGACACAGTGAGGTGTTCACTCAGTGGCTTCTGGAGGGGCTTCTGGAGGGGCACACCTGGGGAGTGAGTCCTCCATGAGAGTAACAAAAGTAAAACTGTGAGGGCTCCAGAGTGTCAGGGCAAAACTTGAGTGGATAAGAGATATCAGAGCATCTACTTAGACATTTTGAAAATCTTGTTTAATTTTATTTGGCTTTACAAGTGCATGATGTTACTTCAGCAAGAGGTAAATAATTTATAACTGTCACATTTCAGGGTAGTCCAGCCTCCAAACTCTGGCTGTGTAGGCACAAAGGTTTGGAGGCCCTGCCTGAATGAAGCCATAATCACTGGAAAGGGCACGAGGATTGAGATTGGGTGTGCCATATTTGGGGAGGGCAAAGGAGGCTGAGAAGAAACCAATACTCAGGCTGCAGGTTTGTAGGGTCCCATCTGACTTAGAACTCTGTCCAAATCCTAAAGGCATTCAGTTTGAAGAAAAGGAATGTGCTTCCTCAGAAGGATCTGAATCTAGAACTAAGATGTGGAGGTGGAAGGAGGTTGGGAGGGGGCCTGAGGACCCTGGGCTGGGAAGGGAAAGGCTGCAGCTGTCCCACAACATGCCCCTCAGAAGACACCCCCAACCATTTCTCAGCTCAAAGACATCAGCACACCCTGGATTGTGCCCCAGGGCCTTGCCCCATTGAAAAGAGCTCGATTCTCCCTCAGGCCAAAGATGTAGGACCTGGGGAAAAGGATCCATAAAATCCCAAACTGCTGAGAAGGAGCTCAGCTTATTTTCTGTAAATAGAACTGAAAACTTGACACAGGAACACAAAGCAGGCCACCACCCCCAGTACTGCTCCAGGGCTCCTGGTACCCATCTGCAGGTAAATCCGGGTCTGCAGGCCTATCACCCTTCTGTCTATTCTGCCAGTTCTGAACCCAAGGTCTCTGGGAGGAGAGCCTGCAAGGTGTCCTTCTTCAGACAGTCTTGCCAGATGGCCTGTTGGGATGGCCCTGGAAGCAGTAACTACCTTCTGCTCAGGCCACATGGCTCTGTGGTTAGGAGCCTCGTTTCAATGCTATGTCTGTCACTTGCTGTGTGACCTTGGGCACAGAACTTAATCTCTCTGAACTTCAGCGTCCTCATCTGTACAATGGTGTCCAGAGGTTTGGCAGGACTACTGAGAAAGCCAAGATGTGTCACGCATTTGTATAAACTAAGAGCTCAACCAAGTTTATAGTCCACTCTCTAGCCCATGTTGAGCAGGCTCCAGAAAGCCCTTGAGTTCAGCTGCTCCCTGCAGCATGGTATGTATCCAAGCCCCACCCCAGCAGAATGGAGCCCATGTGGTTTCACCAAGAACAGAAAGACAAGCCTGTGAGACAGCTGTCTTTCCTTCTGAAAAGGGTGGCAGACATGAAAAGGGTGGCAAGCCCATTCTCCCAAGATCTTAAGAAAGTGAGATGAGGAGAAAGATGGCCTAGTGCTGGCAGCAGTTCCCATGCTCAAGCTATAAATTGGTGAGACCCTAGGGAGTCTAGCCAGGCCCAGGCTCCATAGCACGCAGGCCATGCTGTAGGCTGTCCCCTCCATAGATCGTTGTTATTCCAAACAAAGCAGCTGTGATTTAAAACCATGATCTTAAACCTGGCTATGCCACTGCAGCAAAGCCCCCAAAAGTACTGCTTCTCAGTGTGCCAGTGTCTGTCCCCATTCTCTCCTCAATCCAGTCACTAGGCTCCTCTGCCTACCATGTCACCTAGGACCCCATACATGCCTGGGTCTTGGATGCCCCTTCTCTGGTTTCTGCACCCCCTCCTTGGCTCTCTCCTCTCCTCCTCTTGTCTGTCCATACTAGGAGGCTCACTGGGTCCCATCAAGACACTGACAATGCCTTGAAGCCCTCCATGGAGGATGGGGGGTGAGATGGGGGGTGGGGGTCCTCCTCCCAATACTGAACTCCTAGTTTCCCCTCATCTAAAGTCTTGTCCTTCCAGGCTGGGAGGCAGAATCTCCAGAGTCCTTGACTGCACTCCCAGAGCACATGTCAGATCCATGGCTCTATCTCCCAAACTAGATCTAGGATGAAACAGGCCACTTCTCCCCTGCCTTGCCTCAGCGCTGTGAGAGCAGCCCTGGGTATCCCTGGTTTCTCCAAACTGACCCCCTAACTGGCTCCACCTTCCACCTTCCTACCTCCAGTTCCTTTGCCACCAGGCAGCCAAGCCTATTCAGACAAAAGCCCATGGCCCTCAGACAAAAGCCCAAGTCTTCAGAGTACTAGGCAGAGCCCCCTGTGGTCCGCCTACCCTCCCTCTAGCCTCTTCTCCACCAACCCTGTCCAGGGTTCTGCCCAGCCCCCATGGGCCTTCCTCTGTACTCAAGGCCTCACCCCAGACACCACAGGGTGCTGCCTCCTCCATCCATCCTCTGCCAACTCATCACCTCTCAGGGATCACCCTAAGGGAAACCACCTCCCAACTGAACACCTCCACCCCAGCACTTGCTGAATGTCAGATGACTTGGGGTAAGTCTCATCCACCTCTGGACCAGGAGTGTTTGACTCCCCTACTGTATCCATGCCACAGGCCTGGCATACAGGCCATGCACAGGATTTTACTGGCTGAGTGTTTCCTCCCCTCCCTGATCCTCCTGCCTCTGGGGAAAGGGAACTGCTTGCTGGTGGGAGCTGTGGGAGGGTAATGAAAGAAATGGCCCAGACCCCCAGAGTGGCTGCCCGTCGCGTTAACCAGCTACACACATGACTGCAGTCATTCTCCCTCCACTCCATGAGGTGGGGACCATCACCAACATCTTTTGACAGAGGAGGAGACGGACCCAGAGAGGTTAAGCGGTTTGTCCAGGGCAACACTGGTAGCGAGAGGTAGCATAAGGATCTGAAAACAAAACCCGGCTTCTTGGCTACTGGAAAAGGCCGTTTCATGAGGAGGTCTCTGGGCAATGGGGAGGGGAGCAAGGGCTCAGGCTCCCAACATCCCGTGCTTGCCACCGGATCCCCCAGCACCGACTCTGATGGGACGAAAAGCTGAGGCGGATAGAGAGGTCCGGCGTCGATCTCGCCCTCCCCCTCTCCAGGCATGGCCCCGCCCGCCACCGCCGCTGCATTCCTGGGGCCCGGGAGGCCCGGGAGGCGGCAGCGGCGTCGATGTGAAGCAGATGGCGGGCCAGGCCGGCCCCCGCCCCGGAGGCGGGGCTCGCAGCGGGGAGGGGTCTGCGCGCCTCGGGATCCGAGCTCGGAAACCCCGCGCGGCCCCCTTGTATCCCCTTGTCTGCCGTGACCGCTAAGCCCCTGGATGCGGCCTCCTAGGGCCCTGCAGCCCAGAGCGCCCCGACGGGACCCAACCCCGAGCCCTGCGGCCGCCTTTCCAGATTCCCGCCTGCGCGGAGCCTCCTAACACACGCCAAGGCACACGCCGTCTCCTTAACCCCCGCGCGATGTCCTTGACCTCGTTGTGGCCTCTGACTGCCGACCCCGTCCTCCAATCCCTGTGCCCAATCCTAGACCCTGTCCTCAGATCTTCGCCCTCCACACAAGGTCCTGGTCCCGCCGCCCTTCATCAGGCCTGTCCACTGTCTGTCCCATACTGGCTTTCCCAGCGGGCTCCTCGTGGCACCCCAGTATCCCCACCCAGGAATTCCACATCCTCCCGATCCCGGTGCACGTCATTGTCCTTTCAATTCCCGCTTCTGGTCCACTCTGAGCACAGGCTGCTCAGTGCCCGCCTCTATCACCATCCTTCTCTCATCCGTGCCGGCTCTTTCTAAGACACCAATCTGTCCTTCCCCAAGCCCTCCCCGGCGCCCATCTCTTTGGAGGGCAACTCCATCTCGCCTCGACCCTCACCCTCCCTCTTGGCTGGAGTCCCACTAAAGTCCCGGCCTTAGCACAGGCCATTCCATTTGCTTGGAATTCCTTTCCCCGACTTCTCTCTATGGCCTTCACAACCAGCCCAAGGGCCCCTTTTTCTAGGTATGAAATCTCGGACACCGTGTCACCCCTGCCGCCGTCCACTGCACTCCGTTCTCCCCTCAGCTGACTTCTTGTCTGGGGTATCCTCGGATGCTCCGTCGTGGACCGGCGCCCAGGCTTGGCCTGGAGGGGAGCCGGCGTCGGCGAGGGTGGCTGAAGGGGCCGGCGCGTTTGGCGTTGGGAGGTCCCGGGTGCACCCCCACCCAACGCCTGGCGCCCCCTCCCCCCAGCCCTGAGCATCCCCCTGGGCCCCCTTCCCCAGCCAGGCCGGGCTCCTACCCGGGCGCACGGCACACGTTGCGGCCGCGCGGGTTCAGCTCCTGGGGCGCCGCGGGGCCGGGCAGCAGCCAGAGCAGCAGTAGCAGCAGCGGCGGCAGCGGCGGCGGCGACGGCCCCCCGGCTCCCCGGCGCCGCGCCGGCCCGGCCCCCCGGGACCCTGCGCCCTCCATGCGGCGCGGGGCAGGCGCGGGGTGGGCGCGGGTGAGGCCGCAGCAAGAGCGGCCGGAAGCGGAGTGCGCGGCCGGGCGGGGGGCGGCAGGAGGGGCGCCGGGCCGGGCAGGAAATTCCACATCGGCTCCCTGATCCCGGGCCAGCCGCGGCCGGCCAGGCGGCAGCGCCCGCCCCACGCGCCAGACCCCACCCTCCGGCCGTGCCACCGCCCCTCCGCGCAGCCCCCGCGCCTCCGCGGCCGCCTTCAAACTTGGGGGCGAACTTGGAGGGTGCCGAGTGTTCGGTGAGGGAGGGGCCGCGGGGGCCCGCCCGAGGATTCCTCGGTCCCGGCGCCTTTCCTTTTCCTCTCCTGACACCCACCTTCTGGAGATGCAAGTCCTGCGCGTTCACTGTGTGACAAGGCTGGGGGCGGGAAGCGGGTAGGAGACAGGGGAGCCACGCACCAAAGCCCCTCTCGGCCCCAGGGCCTCGGAACCGGCCGGGTCACTAGGGACACGCAGGCGACCCAAGTCAAGGCTGCAGGCCTACCCCCCTTCCCCATCCCCGTGGGACTACTCGAAGATCTATAGTGCGGGGCTGAATGGTTTGCTACTCCCGAGAACTCGAGAACTCGGTGCAATTAAAACCTACAGGGCCTGGACAAGATGCTTGAGGCCTGTGGCTCAGTCTGGACCAGGGGCCTAAGCAAAGAAAGTCAGGGGTTCTTGGTAGGGATGGATTGGGAGAGATGCTGGATAGGTAGAATGGCCCAGTCATGGGCTCCCATAGAATTTGGGGGTAAAAGCAGAGGAAGGCAACAGGAGAGGGCCAGGACCTAGATCTTACAATCTTTGTCAGGGGTGAGAAAAGTGTCTGGAGAGCATAGGATAGGGATTGAACTTGAAAAGGCTGCTGGATTCCCAGAGGAACAAGTTCAGAAAGTGAAGTCAGGGATGGAGAACTGGGAGCTCCTGCACTGGGAGGAGAAAGGTGACAGCACAGAGCCCAGCAGGGGCAACGAGGAAAGGGGGAGGGGAGCATCTTTAGAGGAACAGAGACTAGGCAGACCAGAAAGAGTAACTAGGCCTGGGAAACAAATGCGGGTGCTCTGGGCGATGGGAGCAAACCCAACCCCAAGGCCCATGGGGCAGGGAAGGCCTGAGGATGGAACAAGGCAGGTAGCCAGGTGTCAGAAAAGATGAGCATGTCTTTTGAGGACTTGAGAGTTGGCAGAAGAACCTGAGCAGAGAGGGTGCCTGCCTTCTTTTGGACAGCAGGCTGCATGCAGACCACCCTGAGGAAGAGGCGGGGGTGGTGTCCTTCCTTAGTTATGTGGAGGTCCATCAGGGTGGAAGGTAGGGCTGGAGGAGGAGGAGGCTTGAAACGAGGGCCATGGAAAGGCCGAAGGCTGTGAGCATGACCAGGCTGGCTGGGCCAGGGGCCTGTCCAGAGCAGGCTGGCAGAGGGTGGAATGAGAAAGAACAGGAGGATACAGGAAAGAGGCCAGAAGCAGGAACCAGTTTGGTAGACTAGAAGAGGAAGTCGTACCCTTGTGATCATGAATGCAAATACTTCTTGGGGACAAGTAAACAGGCCAACCACTTCTGGGAAGTTCTACCCCAGCATGGTCCTAACTTCAGCAGTGCCTTCTCAGTACCAGGGCCCCTCTCGTGAAGGTCCCCCCCTGGCTACCAGCAAGAGAAACTAGCAGTCTGCCCAACAGTGTGGCAGCCCAGTTTCCAGCTTTAAAGGCACAGACCCTAGGGCTGGAGACACTTACCCCAGCTGTCCTGAGTTCATGAACAGGCACATCAAACTCTTTTATCACTTTCCCCCTTCCTCCATAACTGCTCCTTGCCCCCAAATTCCTGTGAAGAGCACCACATGGACAACACCCTCACTTCTGGATGTCTAAGATCTCTACCCACCCCCATCTATATATCTCCCAGAGTAGTTTTTACAATCTCACATCTGGCTGTCCCCCACTGCCTTCAGGACAAGGACTGTTCCCAGCCTCATCTCACTCAGACCCAGTCCCCTGCATGTGTGCCATCACAGCCACCTCACAGTCAATGGCAAGATCTAGTGTTGAAGGCAGGGCCCATATCTGTCCCAGCCGCCACCACACTGCTATCAGGAGACTGAGAAGTATGGGTGCAGTGGATGATCATCCATATGCTTGGTGAATACCAAGAAGAGGAAGCTGTGGGTTCCCCAGGCACCCACAGATGACTGACCACCAAACAGGCAAATTCTGGGAGCCTAGAGCCCAGGCTGACCAGTTTGGCTAGGATGGCTTCCTGGAGGTCAAAGTGTAAGGATTTTGTAGGAAGAAAGGGATGAGTGACAAACCAAGTGAAAGCATGAATGCAGGGCCTGCGAGCCTGCCAAGCTGGTCAGCCTGGATTGTTGAAGCCCAGAGGCAGGTGGTGGGAGGCACAGCCACAAGGCTGAAGTGGCAGGGCCAGGCTACTTCCTACTTCCCAGGATCCCCTCCACAGCACTCAGCTTTGTCTATACCACCCAATGCCCTGGGAGTATCATAGACCCTTCCCTCCCCCACCTTGCAGACCAGAGGTCTTTCCATAAAGCTATAACCACATCTTGGTGGCTCTGGATGGGGAGATAGTACCAGCAAACTTGGGACACATTGAAGGTTGGTGTGTGTGTGTGTGTGTGTGTGCGCGCGCGCGTGCGTGTGCATGTGCGACATTTCTGGTATTCTCCTTCTCAGAAACCTCTAGAGTCTACAGGAACTAGTACCCTTGCCTGCAAGGTGGTGAGAAAGACAGGAATTGCTGGGTCTCTACTCTGAGCTCATGTTCTTACACCTCACCCTCAGGAGCAGGGGAGATGACACTGGAGAATGTAGCCATCCTGTCCCATTGGAAGTAACTCACCAGGGTCAACGCTGGGATTGCCACCCTCAAGTGCAAGTGCATAACGTCACCTTGGGGATACGGAGTACAGGCATGTTTCCTCAGGAGTAGCCAGGCCCCAAGAGACGGTGAGAAAGGTCACATGCATGGCCCTGAGGAGCAGAAAGTGACTCCCACTAGCCACACTCCAAAGTCCTTGAAGTATCAGAAAGGGAGCCCAGAGCAACAGATTGCCTGCCCATCCCCTACTCCTTTATCCCATCAAGTAGCACACACTACCCTATGCTCCCTTCCCATTCATGACAGGGTGCCAGCTGCAGCAGGCTCTAGGCAAAGCACCAGGGGGCAGAGAGAAGACCCAGCTGTCCCGGTGTTCTGCCCAGCCAACTGGGAGAGGGCAGTCTTAGGAAGTCACAGACTGTCTGCAGGTAGAAGCTCAGTTGTGCAGAGAAGTTGGTGGCCCGGAGAGGTCCTATCCAGAACTTACCTGGAGAAACCTGTAGGGCATGCAGCCCCCCACTCCCACCGCATACTCAGATCCAGGAGATGGAGAGGAACCTACTGTGACTGTACCTATCTCCCCAGGTTATGGGGCTCTTTTCCTGAACTTCAGGCTGGGCTTTACTTGGGGCAGAGGGATTGCTAAGGGTCAGAGAAGAGCTCCTCACCAGAGAAGGTGCTTGAGCAGGTCGGCTGAACACCTGTCATCAGACTGGAGTGGGTTTCCAGGTGATACCCTTCTAGCCTGGGGGGTCTACTATGCCCTTCCCTGCAAGGTGAGCTCTTGGCCTCCCACTGCCACTCAGCAGCTCTGACCCTGGCTCCCACACCAGAGCTGTGCCTGCCACAGCTCTCACCCTGGAATGGAACCCCACGCTTCCCAGAGCTACAGCCTTGGACAGGATGTGAAAGGAAGTGAGGCCATGGCCACAGGAAAAATTCACACTTTTTGTAAGATGATTTATTTCATTTATCAACAACATGAGGTCAGAAAAGCCCAGCTGTAGGGGATTTTCTTATCACTAGAACGAGTCTCAGGCATCTCTGTGCATCTCTGCTACCTCTCTGGCCCTTGGGAGTTCATATTCGCTCAAAACCCTGGCTGCTTGGTAGGAAGGCAAGGGGCTCACCCCATCCCCTCCTTGCCCACAGAGGAAGCTCGCTGTGCCTCAGCTCCCTCATGTGGGTGCCAGTCCCAGGTCCCTTTGGAGAAAGGCAACTTCTCAGCCCAGCAGGGACCAGAACCAGGGAGCAGGCAGGCCAAGACCACGGTTGACAGCACACCCTGTCTGAGCTGAGGAGCAGGCTTGGCAAACCCCTTCAGAGGACCAGAGCCCTCCCGAGCACTTCCCTCTGCAGGGTGATCCACAGTCACAGATCTGGTGTTTAAGAAGGGTAGCGCGAGCCAGCCAGCAGGGAAGGGAAGTGGGGATGAGGTGGGGTGGGGTATGTGACAGGAAGAAGGGCCTCAATGCCCTGGGGTAAAGTGCTCTGGCCAGGGCTGCCCTCTGAGCTCCCGCCACCCTCCCCTTCCCTCTGACACCAGTCACAGATCTCTAGTCCTCGCTAGAATTGTCGAACTCCTCCCAGTCAGACACACTCATCACCTCAGAGGCAAAGTCCGGGTCCGCCTGGCTGCGGTCGGGGGTCCCTCGGGGCGGTTCGAGGAGTAGGGAGCGAGGCAAGGTGAGCACACAGGCCGCCAGGCCCGAGATGGAGTTGTCCAGCTGGGGCCCCTCCTCCCAGCAGTCCTTCTCCACATCGTAGATGTGCACGTAGCCAGTGCGGCTGCCACGGTTGTGCGAGCGGCCACCCAGCACATAGATCCTGTTATCCAGCACAGCAATGCCGGGTTCACCATGCCCCGCCGGGAGCGGGCAAACAGACGACCACTGCCCAGATATGCAGCTGTAGCAGGCCACCTGCAAAGTCAAGGCTGGAGTAAAGCCAGCTGGACGGGGCAGCACTCTTGGCCAGGCCCTAGATTCATACCAAGGGCAGGGACACAGTGAGGATGTGGGCAAACTCTGCCCCCTGGAGGAAGGGCTCAGGGCCAACATAACAGTATGCTAATCACAAGCTAGGCTGATGCTCTTCCCCATTCCCAGGCATGTGGGAGTCATCCAGTTAGCATGCAGTTACTTTCCACGGGATACTGGTTCTATCCCCTCCACAAGACTGAAGCTGACTGAGGACATGGACACCACATAATGTCTTTACTTCCCTATGTCTTTACAGCATCCTATACTGGGGATACAGGGGTATGCAAATAAAATGCAATAATTAATGATGACCATCAATGTTCTTATCTTCAAAATTACAACGGAAACAACTACATGGAAAAATGTTCAATCTACTAGTAACCCAAGAAATGCAAATAAATGGTATGGAACAAATTGTCAACTGTTAATCAGCAGCCACTGGGGAAAGAAAAGCCATAAAACCCAATGCTGGTGAAGGTGCAGTAAAATTATACTGATGTTCGCTTGTCTGACAAGCCAGGAAAGCAGTTTGTATTAAGATATACATTAAGAGCCATACAAATCTTACCTTTCTGACTGAATATATCAGCTCTGGTTCTCCAACTGTGGTAGGCAGAGTACTGGCCCTCCAAAGGTGGCCATGCCCTAATCTAAAACTTCTGTTTTTTTGACATGCCAAAAGGGACTTTGCAGATGTGAATAAGGATATTGACATCGAGATGGGGACGTTATCCTGGACTTCCCAGGTGGATCCATCTAATCACATAAACCCTTGAAAGCAGAAGGAAAGGTCTGACAGAAGAGATGAGAAGTGAGGACAACCTGTTGTAGCCTTTGAAGATGAAGTGGCCCTGTGCCAAGGAATGTGGAGGTCTCTAAAAGCTGAGAAGGGCCTTTAGGCAACAGCCAGCAAGGAAACGGGGACCTTAACTGCTACAACCACAAATAAATGAATTCTGCCAATACCCTGAGTGAGCAAGGGCATGGATTCTACCCTAGGGCCTCTATAAAGGAGAGATGCCCTGACACCTGGATTTTAGCCTGGTGACACCCAAGCTGGACTTAGGACCTACAGAACTGTAATACACTTATGTTGTTTTAAGTTATTAAATCTGCGGTAATTTGTCACGGCAGCAAGAGGACACTAACACACTAGAGCCTAGTGGGTCACATCACTGAGGGGCCTGTTAAAATACAGATTGCTGAGCCCCACCTCCCAAGCTAATTTGGTGGGTCTGGGTGGGGCCCTGAGAATCTGCATTTCTAATGAGTTCTAATGTGATTCAAATGCTGTTGGTCGAGGACCATCTCTGAAAACCACTGCTATAGTCTAAGGAAATAATCCAAAATACCTGAAAAGTTCTATAAAGCAAATATTACTTATATTATTTGGAATAGTTAGATCAATCCAAATGACACACCAGTCTGAGAGAATTCCGCACAGCCACCAAAGTGGGGGTTGGGGATGCCTATGGGAATCAAACGTTAACTGGAAAACACCCACAATGAACTTTGGCCAGAAGTAGAATGGGATGGTCTTTAACTACAATTAAGTGGAAACCATACATAGGTAGAAAGGACTAAACACAGGCACAGAGCTGAATTATGAGTGTTTTCCTCACCTTTCTCCCTTATTTAAAGGTTCTGAAATGTGGTTATGTTAACTTTATAATTAAAGTTTTTAATGATAAAAACAAGTGAAACTATTCTGTATGATAGGACAATGGTGGAAAGATGTCATTATACATTTGTCCAAATCCACAGGCTGTACACCACCAGGAATGAACCCTAAGGTAAATGAGGGACTCTGGGAGATTATGGTGTGTCACTGCAGGTTCATCAGTTTTATCAAATGTTTCACTCTGGGATGTTGATGGTGGGGGAGGCTCTGCATGTGCGGAGATGGGGGTATAGAGGAAATCTCTATACTTTTTTGTTCAATTTTGCTGTAAATCTAAAACTGTTCTAAAAAATAAAAATTTTAAAAGGGCACACTTTGCATTTAATTTTTCATCTGTAAGAACTGAGACAGGAACATTATTGTATGTAAGCAGCCTGGCCCCACTCACCTGGTGCACATCCCTCCTGTAGCCAGCATCATTGTTGCTGCCCCCGATCACATACAGTTTGTCCAGGAGGGTGGCCATGCCATGCCAGGCCCGCCGCACGGGTCCATCAGCCAGTGTGTGCCAGGTGTTGCTGTCTGGCTCATAGCAGTGCGTCTCCTTTAGGTAGTCCTCTCCTCTGCGGCCACAGGTAACATACATTTTCCCCTCCAGTGTGGCCCCTGCGTGGGCATACACCTGCACAGGCCACCGAAAAACAAGGGCAAGAGGGCAGTAAGGAAGGGCAGTTGAGAGCCTTTGCCAAGGCCACTCATAACCCTCAAGTGCCCGATGCCTTGTGGATTCACCAACTTCCTCCTCACATTCTGATGAGAACGGTCCCTGGATTTCTGCTGGACCTACTGTCCTGTCATCCACCCGACCTCTTCCTAATGGGGGATGATTCTACAGACTCAGAGATGACTTTGAGCTCCCACAGGGAAGAATGAAATTTGTCTTTTCCTTGCCCCTAACTAAAGGAGATATCTACATGGGAGAACTCAAAGGTAAAGCATCATTTTCAGAGTCACAGGAGAAGGGACAGCACTTCTGGGAACCACTGACCTATTTTCAGTCGCTACCACCTCTCCCCCACTCTCAATGGCCAGCCAATCCTCCAGGCCCGCTGAACCCATTTTAAAAATATTTGTTGGCAAATATCTGATATGGTGAAGAAGCAAGTGAGATGCAAAATCAAACATTGAGAACAATCTTTAGTTATGGATTCATGTGGAAGAAAATATACCACTTCACTTTTGATCTTGGTGCTCAACATTACACGTCCTTTCCACTGCACCCCAGTGGGGGATCACCTCAATGCCTAGCCAGCCCCACCACAGGTACCAGCCTCACACTGGTCCCTGCTGCCTCAAGAACCTCTTATTTCATACACACTCACTCACACTCACCCTGTACAAGGCCCTCCTGCTGTGCCCATGGGCCCCAAGGCAGAACACAGTGTGTTTTTCAGGAGAGGACCCCATGAGTAGTATTGGTGTTGTCACTATTTATTTTAGCCATTTTGAGAAGCAATTTTCTCACTGGGGCTTTAACTTGTATTTCTCTGATGGCTAATGATGTTGAATATCTCATGTGCTTGTTTGCCACCTGTATCTTTCTCAATTAAACGTCTCATGTCTTTTGCCTTATTTCTAATGGGTCTATTTGTATGTGTTTTACTGATTTTTTTTTTAATTTATAAAAGTGGTTTTATTGAAACGATAGAAAATAACATGAAAAATCAGCTTAAGCATGAAATAAGAGAAACAAAAGTGCTAAAAGGAAACAATTAGTCAAGGTGAACTTCAATAATCCCATAACTTAATGGAACTCTAGTTCTATGTATTTACTAGTGTATGGGTAGCGTGGACATTTTGATGATTTCACAAAGAGACCATCTAATTTTAGAATATGTTTATTCTAGTAGCGTCTCTACTTCATAGTTTGTTATTAGGAAACGATATAATTTCTTGGATGTTTTGGTTATAAAGTTTTATACTCATGTTATTTTCAGGAATTTTTTATTCTCCTATTGTTCTTTCGTTAAATTTATCTAAACCAGAATTCTCAACCAGGAATGATTTTGATCCCAGGGACATCTGGAGATATCTAGAGACATTTTTGGCAGTCACAGATAGGGGAATTACCTGCCATTGGTATTTAGTGAAAATAGAACAGGGATGCTGCTAAACATTCAACAATACACAGAGAAGCCCCCCAAAACAAAAATTATCTTGTCTTGAATGTCAATTGTGTCTTCTTGAGGAATCTTGATCTAAAACATAAGTCAAATAAACTCTGTAATGGGTTTATTTTTCAAATCTTTTTCTAAAAAATATGCTCTAAATATTTCATAGTTCATGTATTATCTATCACTGTGTAATAGCCCAAAATAGTAGCTTAAAACAACAGCATCATTAATTTCGTTCATGAATTTAGCACTTGAGAAGAGAGCTCAGCTGGTTAGTTCTCGCCTGACTTGGGACTCCCATGCAGTAGCAGTCTGCCGGCAGGAATGGGGTTCTCTTGAAGACTTTATCACGTGCATAGCTGGTACCTGGTTTGGAAAGACTGAACCAGCTAGTGTCAGAACAGATGGCGGCTGCTTGGGAAATTCTTCTCCTATATGTGGTTTATATGGTTTCTCCACCTGATATCTTCACATGGTGGCCTCTTGGTAGCTTTTTTTTTTTTCTTTTTTCCATAGTGGCTAATGGTCCTCCAGAGATGTTCCAAAAAAGACTTGCAGAAATCACACAGAATTTATCTGAAGTTACACAATGTGTTTTCTACTATATTCTTCTGTTTTACAAGGTAGTCACAATGTTCTGTCCAGGTTCAAGGAGTATGAACACTAATCCCACTTCTTAAACTGATGAGTTTAACTTGCAAACACAGTTCACCTTCTTGCCACAAAATATTTACACTTGTTTCACATGCAAAACACTCATTCCCTCCTAAGATCCCAAAATGTTTCATCTATTGCAGCATCAAGCTCAGGTCCAAGTTTCAGAGTCTTGATGTCTAAATCAGGTCCATGTACACCTGCAGCTATTTGTGTGTACAGCTCCTTTATTTAACTGTTTCTCTGAAGACTCATTCAAGAAGAACGTAACAGCAGCCGAAAAACCAGGACACTGGTGGTGGGTCAGAGGATTGCACAGGATTCATGAGAGCCAGCATCACCTGGCTCCAGAACAAGGGCTCTCATGAGTTTTGAGAATTCTTTACGTATGTTAGATAACAATCCTTTGTCAGATATGTATGGTTTGCAAATCTTTCTCCCACTCTGCAGCTTATCTTTTCATCTTAACAGGGTCTTTCATAGAGCAAAAGTTTGCAATTTTGATTAAGTCTAATTTATCAGTTTTCTTTTTATGGCTCACTTTTTGAGGATCAAGTCAAATTACTCATTGCCTTACCCTAGAATCTAAAGGTTTTCTTTACTTTTTCCCTAAAAGTTCTATAGTTTTACATTTAAGTCTGTAAACCATTTTCAAGTTAATTTTTGTATAAGGTGTGAGACTTGGGTTAATGTTCATTTTTTTGTCCATAAATGTTCAATTGTCCCAGTATCATTTCTTGAAAGATAACCTTTTCTCAATTGCTTTTGCACCTTTGTCAAAAATCAGTTGGATGTATGTAAGGTTAAAAAAAAAAAATCAATTGGGCATATTTGTGTGGGTCTACTTCTGGATTTTCCATTGTTTCATTGATCTAGTGTCTCTCCCTCCACCAATACCACAGTGGTGATTACTGTAGCTATGTAGTAAGTCTTAAAATCAGGGTAGACTGATTTTTCCCACTTTATTCTTTTTCAGGTAAATACTCTGGGCTGCATGCAAGATGGGGGTGTATTTATTGAAGAGAAAAGGAAGTTAAGGGAAGAATAAGTCAGAACCACAGAACTTTATTATAAAACTTTTCCTGTAAGGTTTGCATAATTATGTAGAGAGAACTTCTTTAAGTCCTACCTCCTCCCATAGATCGTCCCAAATGATTATGTTTGCTTCAAGTTCCAGTTGATTTTTGTATGTTTATCTCATGTCCTACAATCTTGCTGAACTCCCATATTTGTGCTAGAATTTCTGGGGGGATTAGATTCCTTTAGATTTTGGACAATTTGTCATCTTAGGGTCAGTTTTGTTTCTTCCTTTTCAATTTGCATGCTTTTATTTTCTTTTCTTGCCTTATTTCATTGGCTAGAACTTCCAGGACTATGTTGAATTAAGAGTGGTGAGAGCAGACATCTTTGCCCTGTTCCCCTACCTTAGGAGATAGCATTCAAATCAGCCTTTCACTATTCAGTCTAATGCTAGCAGTAGGAATTTTACAGATGCTCTTCATTGAGATGAGGATATTTATCTCTATTATTTTTTGAGAATTTGATCATGAATGATATTATCAATTTTTTTTGTATTGACTGATATGTTCATAAGATTTCAATATGGTGAATTACACTGATTGAATTTCAAATATGGAACCAGACTCCTATCTCTGTAATCAAACACCTTTAGTAACGATGTGGTGGTTTGTTTTTTTAATCCTATTTGCTAATATTTTGTTAAGAATATTCCTGTGTATGTTTATAAAAAGATCTGTCCCTTTTTTGAAACTGTCTTTGTCTGGGTTTGGTTTCAGGGTAATATTAACTTCATAAGATGAACTGAGAAGTATTCTCTCGATTTTCTGGGGGTGGGGAAATCACATAGAATTGGTGTTAACTTTTCTTTAAACATTTGATTCAATTTTCCAGTGAAATCATCTGGGCCTGGACATTCCTTAAAAGGTATAGAGCTATTCAAATTATCTTGTTTGTATTGAATGAGTTGCAGACGTTGCATTCTTTGAGGAATTGGTCCATTTCATCTAAGTTGTCAAATTTCCACGTGTAGAGTTGTTTGTAGTATTCCCTTACTATTCTTTTGATATCTGCAGGGTTGCAGGAATGTCCAATTTCATTCCTGATATTTTAAATTGTGTCTCCTCCTTTTTTTTGGTCAGTCTTGCTAGGAGTTTGTTAATTTTATTGATCTTGTGAAAGAACCAGTTCTTTGATGATTTTCTCTATTGTTTATCTGCTTTTAATTACACTAATTTCTGCTCTTTATTATTTGTTTTCTTCTGCTTAATTTGGGTATATTTTGTTCTTTTTCTAGGTTCTTGAGGTAGGAGCTTACATTATTGACTCGAGATTTTTTCCTCCTAATGTATATTACAAAATTTAATGCTACAAAATTTCCTGGCAGCACCACCTTAGCTAGAGGCTACAAATTTTGACCTGGAGATTCAGAAGTGTGTTGCTTATTAGTTTCCAACAAGCTGGTCAGTTTACCTACAAACTGCCTTGAATCTGTCCATCTCTTTCCTTCTCCAAGGACCATTTACCCTAGCATGAGCCATCATGCCTCTGCCTGGACCACACAACAGCCCAGGAACCAGTCCTTGCTTCTGCTCCTCTAAACTTTCTTCTTTTCACAAGTATTCTTCATTCCTCTCCTTTCTCAGAATAAACTGTGATGTCCCCTCCTGGCCTGGAAGGTCCTTTCTCTCTCTCAAAATAGCTGTATGTATTTCTTCTCTTAGGCCTTGGTCTGATCACTCCTCAGATGGGCCTTCCCCAAACAGTGTATCTAAATTCATCCTGCCATAGCCCCCTTCCTGGGCACTGTGTTCAGCTCAACTCCCTCTTAATTTCTTTCATTGCATTTATCACAGTTGGCCATTACTTTATTGATTTGTTTAGTGGTTTAATGGTCTCTCCTACTAGGCTGTAAATACCATGGGAGAACATTTCTTGTCACCAATGCACCCCCAGATCTTGGTATAGAGTAGATACTTTAATAGTTGCTGAATGAATGAATCTATGAAGAAAGGAAAATTGGCAGTTAGGGAGAAGCTGGTTGAAAGCTAAGGCTGCCCCTCTGTGGCCACACTATGGAACTGCGGCCCCCTAGACAAAGAACCCTGACCCACACCTCTGCCAGTAGACCCTCTCACTCCCATTCACACCTCACACTCTAATAGAACAGGAATTCAGTTCATCCTCACCCACTAGGTCTCAAGAGCCCCTGATCTTTCCCGTGCAAAACCCGCTCCTTACTCCAGGATGAAGGGTAGGGAGTATCCCTCCGAAGGGGCCTCCTTCCCGCACAGAAGATGAGGAGAAAGGAGCAGGCCAGCTTTCCCTACCTGGGAGGAACTACGGTGGGAGACCCTGGCCTTGGAGAGTAGCTGGACCCATCAGGGAGGCCCGGACCCTTGAAGTTAAAGTCTAAGGCCTTGGGGGACCAGGAAAGGGTGAGAGAGAAAGAGTTTCAGAAAGGCAGGAGTTCCTGCCAAGGTCCTAGAGCTAGGAGAGCAGAGCCCCACACATGTCCCCTGTGCCACGCTGTCTCTGGGGTGCTCAGGGATCCTCAAAGGTGTAGAATGGGTGCTCTGAAAATGACGATGCCAGTACTAGTAGGCATCGTCAGAGGCTGGGACCTGAAATGTGGGGGAAATCAGCAAGGCCTCTTCCTTGCCCTGGGATTTCATGTCTGATTTGGCCAGGGTCCAACTACCCCAAAACTGGAGGGCAAAAAGGAAGCACCTCTCTAAAGCATCGCTTTTGCGCAATGAACATAATTTTAAACATCTTCAAATTGAAACAAACCAAAGTACTGTGAAGGAGGCATTTAAAAAAAAAAAAAAACATGAAAAACACATATTCCAAAGTGTTTTGAAGGCCCTGCCCTCCAGGGGACCTGTAGGAGAGAAGTCAGGCTTCTGAAACCTCATCTCTCCTGTTTAACATCTTTGGACACATCTTAGCTCATCTCAGTTGTGCTAAGGGACTGATGAGGTTTCTGTCTACATTTGAATTTCAGGATTAAAGCAGCTTCCCAGGGCCAAGCTGGAAAGACCAATAGGGCGGTGGGAATGGGGTCTGGATGCTTAATGAGCCTCTCCCCCAGGCAGTTGGCAGAACCTCAGGGATCCCCGGAGGGACACTGGCTCTGCACACTGGGCCTGATTCCCTGTCCCGGCCCTCTGCTCACTCTACACACCCCAGGGAAGGAAAGCAGGTGGGAGAAGACCCTTCTTGGAAAGGCTTCCTTACCTCCCTCTTGAGTGGGGCCACATAGGCCCAAGAGTTGGTGGCGGGGTCGTAGCGCTCCACAGTATTCAGGTCATTGTGGTAGTCACGGCCCGCTACCGCGTAGATGTACCCGTCCACGACACACACACACAGGTCGGCGTGCTCCTGCTGCAGGGACTGGATCTGAAACCAGCGGTTGTGCCGTGGGTCATACCTTTTGAAGGGACATAAGGACAGCACATCAGTGACAGGAGAAGGCACTTCCTGCTCTACCCATGTGTCCTAAACCCTCTTACAGCTGCCTCCATACACCCGCACATGCCTACTCACAGCCATGGCAGCAGGCTGCTGCTTACCTGAGTGCAGCATACAGGCTAGGAGGTGTGGCCAGAAGCCTCCTGGATTTCTGCTCATGATACAGGTCCCTTCCAGGATTAATCTCTCGGGTAGTTTCTAGCCCACACTACTGTCCACCCCAGGCTGCCCAAGGGTAGCTCCTACAGCCATCTCCATCTCCCTTATCCCCATGGTCCCTCATAGTCCCCACAGCCCTGTCCCCATTCAGAATGGCCACAAGTTATGGACAGGCCCAGTGGCCAACTTCAACACACACATGGTCTGCTCAAGCCCACCATGTGTACAGTAGCCATATGTGCTTGTCACAGCCCACCCTTTCATCTCTTCATTCACCTCATGCTTTCTCAACCTCCTCTCCACATCTCAAGGTCTCCTTCTTTGAGCGAGTGGGAACACTATCTACTTCACTGGACTATGGACAACATGAGAGCAGGGTCCTCTGGGAGTCCAGGTATTCCCCTGGGACTGGTGGGGGTCTTTGCAGACTGGAGGAGCACAGGACAGTGGGTGCAGGGAGGGGAGGAAAGTCAATTTCTGCTGAGCTACTGCTCAGCCCCAGTGCCACGAGCTTTGTAACCTGTTACCACAGCTTGCTCTTCTGACATTGGAACTGTCTTTCACAGCAGATGCAGCTATGCCCAAGTCACAGCCCTGCCCTCACCTTCCTTCTCTATCAACCTTTGTAAGCAAAGTCTAGTCCCAGGCAGCAGCTTTATTCTGTACAGCCAACCATCCCCCGTACCCCACCACCCATCCTGCTGCCTTCAAAGGGCTTCACATTCTCTGTCTAGGTGATCTCAGCCACTTCAGTACGACTAAATATAATCCCTGCTTTCTCCTGCACTTTGGACCCACACTACGAACACCTCCTAGCCATCTCCAGCTGGCTGCTCACCTGTCTTAAATAGAACCCTGTGCTTCCTCTGTCCATTGAGCCAATCCTCACCAGCTAAGCTCCTACCCACACTTCAAACTCCTAACACTGTAGTCCAGCACCCCAGGCCCTTTGCAGCCCAAGTCCACATCCACCTTTTTACATTCACAGCCTGACCCAGGCTTGCCCCACTTGGTGGGGGTCTTCCACTGCCTCTACTCCTTCTCCCCATGCCCTAGGCTTACTGCTCTGCAGGGCCCATGTGGGGCAGAGAGGTAGGTGTACTATTTGGGTGAATAGAGGAGATCACAGAGCCTCAAGGGACCAGTGCCCCATAAGCCTGAGGACCAAAGCCCATTATTTCCCTGACCTGCATCTCGCCTTTTCCCCTGGGCATCCATCCACCCAAGCACCTGCATTTGAGCTCCCTGTTCAATAGCCTTGCTCAACAGCCAACACACATGTATAGCTTCTTTCATATAAGTGTTTTTACTTATATGACCAACTCCAAAGAGGACAAGTCAAACTTCAAGTGGTTCAGAAGAGAGGAATAAAGTTTTCTTTGGCCTGTGCCATACGCTGGTTGATGAAGAGATCAGAAGCATCCTTTGCTCCAAAGCACAAGTTAGACACATTCTGTAGTGACTTCCTACCCATGCCAGCCAGGAATTCCAGTAACCACATTGCCCCAGGAGTTGGGGCCAAAAGAAGAGAAAACACGCACCTGGGTCACACACAGATGCAGGCCTGAATCCTGGCTCTGCCCATGTGGCTGGGTGTATTGGGCCACAGATTTACTCCTGGCATTCACCTAGTTTCCACACCTGTCCAATGGGCTTATGTCGCCTGCCTAGAAAAGCTATCACGAGGATCATGAAGAACAATGCACATAAAAAGGATCCCTGCTAATCTGAGGGAAGTTCGTAAAAGACTAAGGTTTATGGTTGTATCAGTAGACCTTAGTGTAGCACCTGGTTCAGGGTAGACCATGCACTGTCTACTGAATGAATTAACAAAGGAGTAAGATCACCTGTGGTGAAACCATTCCTTCACTCTACAAATATTCACTGGCCACCCAACATAGATCAGACATGGTGCTCAGTGCTGGGGATCCAGAGGGAAACTCAAGACAAGGGCCTCCCTGCTTTGTACTGTAGAACGAGAAACAGGCTAAAGAGAACAAAGTAAACAAGTGCTAAGTGTAACGAAGGAAAACAAGTAAGGTAAGGAAAGAGTGATCCACCTGGCAGCGGGGCCTGGGGTGAGCAAAGTTCTCTTAAGGAGACCAAGAAGGGCCACTCGATGGTATTTGAGACATGAAGGACCGAGGGCACAGCCAGGTGAAGGTCTGGCTATAGACAAGTGGCCCGGCCAGTCCAGGAGGCAGCACTGAGAGGCCCTGTCAGCTGGCTGGGATGGTGCTTCCTACCGCCTTTCCTGTGCATGAAACTCGTTCATGTACATGTCTCTTCTCCCTATTCTGAGTCAAGCACAAGTCAGAATCTTCTACCAGAGTAAGATGAGACCCTCCAGACAATTCCACTTACTTCCTACTGGTCTCATGACCTCACAGCTTCCTAGGCAGCGTTCACTTGGATTGGTGGTTTCAGATTCAAGGACATACACACACAGACACATACACCGTACTTTAATAAGTTAAAGATAACCAGTTTTGGTGATTTCTTATCTCCCCACTTTGTCCTGTATCCCACCTTTTCTTCTTTATAAAATTAATTTTCCACTTTGTCAGAATTCCCAAGTAATATTCTTTTTCTAATAAAAATAAGCTTTATTATTGCATTTATGTATATGAACAGTTTTAGTCACTGTAGTGCAAATTTTGGATCATCCTACTACAAACTCGGAAGTGAAATCTAGAGTTGGTACAAATATGTTCTGGGGTCATTGTTAAATTTAGTAGACTTTTCTTCTGTATTTCCATGACTTAAGCATTCCCATGACTATTAATAAAGTCTATTACAATTAAAACATTTTTGAAATATACTTTAAAATATTAAGAGTCATGGAAATGCCTAAGGAGAAAAACAAATTATTTTGAATCAGGGCACATGGCAACATGGAACCAGCTGCTACCAGGTAAGTCGTACAGTCAGTATTCAGTAGCCCACAGAGCTGTAGTTTTGGAAAAGGTGCAAAAGCAATGTGGATAACATAGATGCAATCAAAGAAAGAAAAGAAAAAATGGTTATCTTGGAGGCAAATACAATTTGCTCCAAGAGGGGCACCTTTATTATAGTTTCTATACCAGTGCTTTAAGATATAACCTGGTTATTTAACCAGGTTAGTCCCTAGCTCCTTAAAATGCAAAACCTAATTTACTACAAAATCTAGTTTTCTTATATTCTGAGAGACTAGGGGTTCTAAGGCTGGGGAACTATGGAGGGAGAGAGGGAAGAGAGCCAAATTCTTAGATCACTGAAATGAAGATCTGGCAGATTTAAGAGTTCACTGATAGGTTAAGGAAACTTTCACTCTGTAGAGATGACAGACTCCAGGGCTCTCCCTGCCACTTCACCAGAGGCTCTGAACTTAAGTCTCTCAGTAGTGCCTGGTTCCGCCAGGCAGGTCTCACAACTCGATCTGCCAAAGTGATCCAACCTCCTGATTGGAGTTTGAGGCTTGGTTCTCAATCACAGGAGCTGATATTAGATTTTCCAGAGTCCAGTTTGGGTCTCATAGCACATGTTCAAGAAAGAGAAATTTAGACCTGTCTTGAGTGAAATTTCATGTAATAGGACAGACTATGTGCTGACAGCATTCCCAACTGTCACAGTGTGGCCTTCCTGAGGCACAGGGCTGCCTCACCATGTGTTGAGAATTAGAGGCCATAATACCTGGAGAAGTCTGCTTTGCAGGTCTGTGGATGCTCAGCAGGGAAGTGTGACCTTGGTCCTCTGAGAGGCTGGGTTCCTGAAAAAAGCAGCTTCAAGGCCTGAACCTGGTGCTATCACACCCACCGTGGACAACATTTGGTATTAATGGTATTGTTTCCACCTTTCAGAACTCATCTGTGTTCCCATCTGACTACAACATGCTGCCAAGCTTGGGGTCTCATTGGTTTAAAAAGGTTATCACTTCTTGGGGCCAGATCAGAAGTGGCTAAGGAACAGCTGTATCCTCCTCGGTCCTGGTCACCATGCTTGCTTCTAAGAGGCATGGCCCAGAAGATGAAAACATAAGTATAAACCTGCTCAGCACCTAGCTCACAGATGCCAGAAGCAGTTGGCAATCTCTGTCTCTCTCTGCAGTGTCAAATTCAACCTGTGGGCGGGGGGGGCGAAAACTTCCCACGGGCACCAAATGTCAAGAAATCAAACCAAAGTATAGTGGAGGGGGCCCTGGAAATCTAACAGTAGCTGAGGACATGGAAATGTGCCCTACTTCCCTTGCTCTACCCAAAGAAATGGATTTGTGAGATCCCAACTTCATAGACTGACAGAGCTGAGGCATCCCTCTAAAGACCATGGCAGACCATAAAACCCCCTCTCAGAAAACTGCCTCTTCCAGGGACCTCGTGCCCAGCACATGGCTGATGACAGAGTGGGATGGCAAGAGACAGGTATGTGGCACGAGGCACAGAGATGCCTGTCGGCCTTTGCTGCTCCCCTGGACTGAGGACTGCACTCAGCAGAACAGTAGCAACAGGAAACGATCCTCTACCACAGGCTTGTGGTCAGAAGAGTAAAAGCAGACAAGCAAAGGCAAGCTGGGACAAGACATATCCAAGCTCAAGAGAGGGCACGATAAAAGGGGCAGCTGCCCTGTCCAGTACTCACAGCTCCTAGGTCCACTCTTTATGAGGCCCAACTGCCCTTCCTGCTACCAGCTCCCCTCTCCTGTGCTCAGCCAACAGTACCGTCACAACCCAGCTCCTCACCAAGGTAACAAGGGTGATCCAAGGTGAGTAGGTTTCTGAGAAGGGGAAGTAGACAAAAATGAAATAAAGCATTCTGAGTCTCTTTTCCTTATCTCACTGCCCTCTGCATTCTCTGAATTAATCCAGACTTTATTTCACAAACAGAGGTACACCTGACAAGCCACAAATTTAATTTAAAAAGCAGACTTCCTTGGCCCTTGATGGTGTTCCCATGCAGAACCCACTCCCTAACCAGCCTTCTGAGCCCAAGATTCCTGCACAAGAGCATCACCAGCAGACCAAGGCAAGGCCAGGGGCCTTTTCTTACCTCCAACATCGGGACTCAGCGCGGAACCCCTGGACATTGTTGTCCCCTCCGATCAGGTACACAAAGTTGTTGAGCACCGCAATGCCCTGGTTGGACATGCGGGGGGCCAGGGAAGCAGTGAAGTGCTTCCACTCTCCCAGCAGGGGGTTCAGGTACTTGGCCTGGTCACTGAGGACAGTGGACGGCGTGGAATGAATGCCCCCGAAGCCCACGACACACTGGAAGTCCGACCGCAGCTCCGTCTGTGGACCCTGCAGGCTGGGTTGCAGGCTCTCGTTCCTGTGGTACATGAGAGCACTGGCTACTGTGTCCCTCAGCGGGCTGGGGTCCAGCTTATCATGCAGCCGCTGGAGGACCTCAGTTTCCATTAGGGGAAACCGCACCGTTTCAAGGAGCTTGGGGGGCTCATGTAGTGAGATCTGGTCAGCTTGCACCTGCTCCAGGGTATAATGGTAGAGCAGGGCACCCTCGTACACCTCGTTCTCACAGGAGACCTCCAGGCGGTTGCTGCTGAGGAGGGAGTAGACCTTCTCCAGGGGAAGCTGGCGGTACTTGTCAGTCCTTGAGAAGGCCACAAAGTTTTTGAGGATGTAGGTATCTAGCTGCTCTGTTAGACGGCTCAAGTCAAACAGCTCTGCCAGTCGGTAGACATCAAGGATGTTCTCCTCGTCCACCCAGGACATGAGGAAGTCACAACAGAAATGGATGATTTCTGGGATCTATGAAGAGAACAAGACCCATCAGCCTGGGAAACGGCGTAGAAGACAGTATTGGCTGATATGAGGCTTATGTGGCTATCCTCTGTAGCGGGTCCACCCCAATAACCCCAACCTTTCCAGGTGTGGAGGCTGGTGTGGCTTCTTCCTCGACACTAGAGACAACTGTGGCTCACTACAAATGGACTGGATTTAAATCCCGGCTCAGAAGCAATCTGAGGAATGCTCTTAACCTCTCTGAGCCTGTTTCCTCATCTATAAAGTAGAGACAAAGTAGAGAAGCATAATTACAAACAACATCATGCACAGAATTTCCCAGTAGAGTGGGCCCCTGATACATGTCACTTGTCTTTTAGATCAAAAGTACTGGATCTCCAGAGTAGCCAGAAGCAGCACAAAGGCCACCATGTCACTGTCCTTGGTTGGGAATGTACCCAGGATCTTCCTCCACCTCCCACCCACAGCTCTCTAGAAGACACTCAACTCCTTATTCCTGCCACAACCCCCACGACCGAAGGGCCAGCCAAAGCTTTGGGGCCAGGGAACCCACCTCATCCCAGAAGGACCCCAAACCATCCACGCACTAAGAATCACCAACAGGGCAAACCTAGACACTTGCCCAGCACCCATCCTGGGAACCTGACTCAGAGCTCTTGAAAAGCTGGAAACCATCCTACCTTGGCAGAGGACGATGCAGTGAGGGGGCTCCCAGGTAGCCTGCACCTTCCCCTTCCCAACCATGCACAACAACAGGGAGGGGGTTAGAAGGAGAGTAAAAGAGAGGACTGTGCTTAGGTGGGAGCTCAGAACTGGGCCACAGATATAAAGGACACCCTATGATTAGATAACCAAAGCATGACAGATAAAAGAGACAGAGGTTAAAGGCTCTAGGGAAAGCTGCCCAGGTACTGCTAACTTCTTCAGAAAAAAACAAGATTTTAGAATTTCTCTAAAACCAGGAATACCTAACTTATCCAGCATTATTGATAGACTGACAGTGCACATACTATAATTCTGCTGGCATCTAAAGTTTATTCATAAACATTTAAAATATTTTTATTTTTATTTTGTCTAATTCAAGACATTCAGTGTTTGCCAGGAGATATGTTAAGAGCTGAATGGAAACCTGAAAAGTGCCAGGCATGTGTTTCCCCACATGGAATGTCCCCAGAGTGCTTTGATAGGTTCAAAAGTCTTCACTTGACCATCTATTTTCTCTCTCAGTCCTCACTTCTGCTATGCTTTTTCTTCATGAAACACTACTACCAATTTGTCATGGGCAGGACATCTAGGACCAGGTTCTGAGTGGAATGTGAGAGCAAAGAGTCCTGAGTGGTAGTGAAAAGTAGTTTCTGAAGAACCCAAGCCTCCTGCACAAGGACTATGTTGCCTTTTCCTTCCTATCCTCATTGTCAGAGCAGCAAGCCCTCTGCTGGGTACAATCTCGGAGAGGAATCACCCAGGGCCCACCATGCAGGAGCACCGTAAGAGGCTCAGGAGAGGGAACTCATTTGCTGGGAGTGACTCAGGGGGAAAATCTCACTGGATTCAAACCCAGGTCCATGAGGCGTCTGATCCTAAGCTGGTGCAGAGCACAGCACATGGGGGCAAGCCCCCCATAACCAGTGGCTACACTAACAAACATGACTAGGTGGACCTATGGACTCGGAACTGTTATGCCAAGTAAAACTTGTTTTAAAAGCATCACTGCACAGAAGCACACTATATTAACAAAACAAAGCTAGGCTGCTTGAGGTAAAGTGGGAGCTCCCTCTCCCATGCAACCCCCCAAAATGGCCTTGGAGACACTAAGATGCTAAGGAGCACTGGCCAAATCTCTGCCATGAGTGACCCAGGGAGATGGCAGGTCTCTGAGCTGATGGGTGGGAGAGGGAAAGCAGTGTTTGGAAAGATGGTTTGGTGTTGGTGTGCATGATGGAGTCAAAGAAGAAAGACGAAAGGGACCAGCTAGGAGGTATAAATGGAGAGGTGGTGGCCAAGATAAAGGTGAGGACATGGAAACACAGCACAGAAATAGCTACAGGTAACATTTACAAGGATGACTTATCCAAACCTGGCCACAGGGAACGAAGATGGAAGGGCTCAAGGAAACATGGAGGCTCTGGCAAAATGGTCGTAGGACATAGACCAGGGGAGTGGGGACAGGAGCATCTAGTAAGGAGGATGAGATGTCATTGATGGTGAGTCCCTAGGTGGAGAATTGGAGGCAACTGAATACGGAAGTTAGGAGTTGTAAGAACTGGAAGAGGGTTCCCCAAGTACACTGACCAGAATGTGGGGACAGAAGAGATCTCTGAAAAAAAGGCAGCGAGAAAGTCTTCTGTCATAAAGGCTGCCCTAGCTCAACTCCATCTACCCATCATGTACAGCTAGACGAACCCCACTCGAACCAGCCCAACAAGCAGGGGAGGAGTGCCTCCCATGCATCACCCTGCAGGTCATGGCACAGGGAGCTGCCATGGCCAGGCCACGCAGGGCAGGGCCTTCAGACGTCCCTGAACAGGCTGGTTTTCCTATGACTTGAACTTTTTCTGATTACTCCAAATGTGCTCTGACCTGAAAAAAGTCAGGATAATGAACTCAGAGTAGCATTTAGTTTCACTTTTAAGAAGTGTGAGAAGCCCCTTCTGTTAGTGGAAGCCAGGCCTGAAGGGCGCCGAGAGTGGGGGTTCTGAAACCTGGCTACTAGATATGGAATCCAGAGGCTTGCGAGGTGAAATAATGAGTTATCCAAGGCACAGAGATAATTAAGTAGCAGAGCTAGCATTAGAATTCAGGTTTCCTGCCTCTTAAATTTCTGATCAGGACTATTAAAATGAGTCTGCAGGAGCAAACTCCTAGTGACTTCTTACAGCAAATCATTGCACGACCAGTTGTGGTAAATTTAAATTCTAGAGTGAATTATCAAGGGGTCCTGTCTTGCTTGGATGGCTACAGAAATATAGCCTTGGAGCAGATGGAATACATAAATGGAAAACCAAAGAATAAGAACGAAGAAACAGTGTGTTGTACATAAGCACACAAATGAGAAGGATGTGCAGGCAAAAGTACAGTATTTTTCATACCTGAGGATTTTTCATTGCCATGTGAGTAAGATAAATGTATAAAATTGTAGATTTAATTGTATTCTTTCATATTTAACTTTTAGTCATTTTCTTTTACTTCTTTGTGAGTGTGCAGAATACAAAAAAAAAAAAAAAAGAAAGAAAAAGAAAAAGAAAAAAGAAATGTGGGAACAGATGTCTCTCAAGCCCGATCAGGCTGTCCGACAGAGCATGTGCAGGCCCAGCCTGGATAACTGCCCCAATACCAACAAGAGTCACTACAGTCTTCTAACATATAAGTCACACTGTCAAAGCCTCAAAAACTTTTTTAATTCTCTAGAAAAACAAGTATTTAAAGTTCAATCACAAAGGTAAGAGCAGTTTCAGAGATTGATGAGACCAAGCAGAGAGCATGAGCAGAAAGGGCCTGGGCAATAACAGCTGGGTGGGAGAGCCCAGCTTCACCAGGCACCAGCACACACAGAACATCACACACTCGGCTTCGCTGCTTGCTTACATGTGGGATCTTTTCAGTGGCAGGGAGACCCAGGCAGGGAAGAAGGAACCAGTAGAGGAGCAGAGGGCAAAGGCAGAGGAGGAACCTGGGCCTGAAGGCCTTGGAGCAGCCCTTCAGCACCCAGAGCTGGCTCAGCCAATCACCATCAGAGTATCCATCCGGTTTCTCTCTCTTAACTGCCTGGTGTCCTTGCCTGCCTGACTCACCCTCACACCACTGCCCAGTGGGCACCCAGGGAAATCCTGCCTGGGTATGGGTCTGCCTTGCTCCAACAAGGCAAGACTCACCTGAAGCTGGCAGGCGGCGACCAGTGTCTCCTGGACATTGTTCAGGCTGAGTTCCAGCTCAGAGGTGTATATGAAATGCAGGATTTGGCACATGGCATTATAGGACACACCGTGGATGAGGACCTCTTCCTGCTCCATCTCCTTCAAGCCTCCAGCAAACATTCCTCTGCAAAGTGAAGATACAGACAGAGGAGTTATATTAATCAGGACAGCAGCACAGGTTGCAAAGAGCGTGAGCATCCAGAGCAAGGAGCAGGCTGACCCAGCACCAGTGTGCAACAGGACACTGGCTTGCTCTGAGCACTGAGTCATCCCACAAAAGGTACCCACAAGCTCCTGACCAAGTTTGGGTAGCCACCCTAGGAATTATCCTGTCTCCTATTTCATGTGCAACTAAGAGTCACATGTGAGCCTCCTGGGGGCATGGAACATGTCTGGCTTGCTTTCTGCTGCATTCACCAGTATGCTTCTTGGATCACAGCAGCAGCCCAGAGTGTGTTATGAAAGAATAATGAATGGGAAACAGTAAGTCATTCTGTCCAATATATATATATATATATTTACTGAGTACCTACTAAATTCTAGGTACCATTCAAAGAGCAGAAGCAACAGTTAAGTGGCAAGATTCCTACATACAGAGGACAACAAACAAGAAACAAGATATTTCAGACCATGGAAGTGCAGAGAAGGAACTCAACAGGGCATCTGACTGAGGAGAGAGTGGCTGGGAGATCAGAGTGGGTGGAGAATATGAGGGCAGGGACGGCACATTCAGAGAAACTGAGACTAGGCAGCACTTTACCAGCTATTCCAGGTGGGACAGCATTCCAGGTGGACAGCATCCAACGCCCGGGCAAGGATAAGCTTGGTATGCAAGGCAATCAGGGCAAGAAGGAACTGAGCTGGAGGTGAGATAAGGCCGGGTCCTGCTACTCCGAGGACAGGGTAGTCTGAAGTGAAAACTAAGCATGGGGAGAAGCTGTCTGGGAATTTTATGCAGGAGGATGACATGAGCTGACTCAGGTGCTTGTTGGCCAAAATGAAGGGGCTGGAAAGAGGCAGGAAGGTTCCTCCTCCAGGCCAGGAGAGCTACAGTTGAGAGAATATGCTCACCAAGTGATTCTAGCAGAGCATGGGAGGAATCGGGGCCCTTGGACAGGGTACTGATGCAGCAGCTGGGCAGTCAGAGATTTGAGAGGAAAAGGGTCAAAGAGGGCAGTGAGAGTCCCATCAAGGTGCCATCAGTGTGAGACACCTGAGGCATCCCAGTGGAGAGTTAATTAGGCGTTCAGAGGGAAGAGGCTGGTGGTCAGGGGAGGTATCAGGGCTAAAATATGACAGTGTTACATGGAGATGAGTAGCTATTTTTATAGTTTATTTTTCAACTAGGTTAATATACATATACTGTATGAAACTTAAAATATGTGCAAGGGTGAAAGCCTCTCCCTCTCTACTGCCAGCCATCTGTTCTCCTCTTCAAGGCAGCACTATCACCAGAGGCAGTCCACATATCTGCACTGTGTTGACTTAAAACACCCTGCAAATGCTCCATTATCAGTCTACTTAGTGCTGCCCCTCTCCCTGTAAAGGCTGTCATAATTGATTTAACCTGCTCCTGTTGGGGTTAGTCTAATCTCCCATTATTTCACCAAGTGGATGGCCCTACCCCCATGACTTTTTGCTTATGTTCCTACCAGGATTAATTCCTACAAAAGCAATTGCTGGGACAAAGGCTTTATATATAGTTATACTTTGACAGTACTGCCCATATGCTATTAACCTTATAAGGGAGAAAAGTTATAACCAAAGGGACAGATAATCTTATCAAATGTTTAGGAGCCATTTCCATATTATTTTCTGAATAGTCCAGACTCCTTGCCCATTTTCTATTAGACTCTGTCTTGTCAATTTGTAGCAACATTTTTTGGATGAGTTGAATTTTTTTTCCCCTCTACCTCAAACCTTTTCATTTTATGATGCTTTTTGCCATGAAGAAGTTTCAGTGTTTGAATGCAAGTTTATCATTTTTTTGACTGTGAGGTTTGTGTCAAATTTAGAAAAGCTTTCTACTTCTGGAATTATATTTAAAAAACATTTCCCCATGTTTTCCTTTAGTTTTTTTTTTTTTTTTTCATTTAATCTTTCACTTTTAAAATGGCTTATCCACCTGAAATTTATTTTGGTACAAAGTGTGAAGCAAGGGTTCAACTTTGTTTTTCCAAATAGTATCCCCATTGTCACTCCCCTACCTGGGATGTCATCTTTATCACACACAAAGTTCCTGATGGGTTTGTGTGTTTCCAAACTCTCTATTCTTTTCCAGTACTCTTTCTGTCTCCATGTACCAGAAGCAGTTTCAATTATTATTGCTTCGGAATGTGTATCAACATAGAGTAGGGCCAGTCTTTCATTATACCTTGTTCCACAATTTCCTGGCCACTACCTGCTTTTTTAAATTTGAACTTTAAAATAAGTTTGTATAATCCTTCCCAATAAACCTTCTTGGTATTTTCATTGGGAACATGCCAAATATCTAGACTGATGTGGAGAGAGCCAACATCCCTAAAATGAACACAGTGGGCCTGTCTCTGTCAAGTCAGCCTCTGGGTCTCTCTGGAGGTCTTGCAAGTCATCCCCCCACACACCTGTCACATGTATGTTACATTTATTCCTACATATTTTACTTCACACGCAGCCCCTCGGGGTGCTCTCCCATGTACCAAGGTATTCTGACTCACTCTTTAGGGCAATCTGACAAGCTCTGAACTTTCCAGGACTGTGCTATTGTGTACCCTGACACCTCTAAGACCACACTCTCAACAGAGAAGACAGCAACGCTAGAGCACTGACTCCCCCATTCCAGCAGGGTGTGAGTACTTAGATTAATTCAGGTATATTTTGTCACCTTAAGAAAGGATCCATGAAATGAGTGAAACTTGACTGGATCCTGAATGGAGTGGGGAGGGAAGAGATATAAGGCATTTTGGGGACAATTAAGAAACTTTTAATATGGACTCAATATCAGATTAAATTATGAAATGATTATAGATTTTCTTAGATATATAATGGTATTGTAGATATAATATGGTATTAGAAAAAGTCATTATTCTTAAGAAGCACACTGAAGTATTTCAAGAAAAACTGTCATATCTGCGACTCTAAAGTAAATATGGAAAATGTTAATAACTCATCAATCTAGGTGAAGGGTGCAGCTGTTCATGTACCTATCTTTCAACTTTTCAGTAGGATTGACATCTTTCAAAATGAGTTAGGGAGGGAAAAAGAGGCTGAAAGAAAAATAAAATACATATCCACTCCTTTTTGGTTGTTCTTAACAAACTATGGATATTTAATCCTTTATCACAGTCTTACTACTTTTCTGTTAACTCTGAAATTAAATAAAAATAAAAACTTAAAAGAGAAAGAAATTTTAAAAGACATTCAACACCTCATACCCAGTAGGATGGTCACTATCAAAAATAAATAAGTGTTGGTAAGGATATGGAGAAATTTGGAACCCTTGTTGTACTGCTGGTGGAAATGTAAAAAGGCACAGTTGCTGTGGAAAACAGTATGGCAATTCTTCAAAAAACTAAATACAGAATTACCACATTATCCAGCAATTTCACTTCTGGGTATATATCTAAAAGACTTGAAAGCAGCTTTCAAAGAGATACTTGTACACCCATGTTCCTAACAGCATTATTCACAACAGCTAACAGGTAGAAACAATCCACGTGTCCACTGACAGGTGAATGGTTTCATAAAACACGGCTTATATACACAACGGAATATTATTCAGCCTTAAAAAGGAAATTCCAACACATGCTTCCAAGTGTATAAATCTTGAAAACATTATGCTAAGAAACCAGTTACAAAAGAGCAAATATGATTCCACTTATAAGAGCTTCCTTGAGTCATCAAATTAACAGAAACAGAAAGAATGGTGATTACCAGGGACCGTGGGGAGAAGGGAATGGGAATTTACTGTTTAACGGAGACAGTTTTAGTTTTGCAAGATGAAAAAGTTCTGAAGATTGGATACACAACAGTGTGAATATATTTTTCCTTATTTTTTTTAATTTTATTTTTTACATCTACAGCACCTGGTTTTCCTAGGTGGTCTCTCATCTAAGTACTAATCAGGCCCGACCCTGCTTAGCTTCCAAGATTAGACAGGATCAGGCTTCTTCAGGATAGCATTATTATCCCCATATCAATTCAGGGGGTTTTGAGTTAATTAATTTGTGCCAAAGTTTTACACACACAACACACACACAGTGAATATATTTTAACATTACTGACTGTACACTTAAAAATAATTAAGATGGTAAGTTTCATGTTTTCTAAATCACAATTAAAAAAAAGAAAAGAATGTTCACTGAGTACCCAGTATCAGGGGACTGAAGAAATAAGTAGAGGACACAGACAATACAGAACAAACACTCTGTAGCACAAAGAGAATGAGGGCCACCTTGACTGCCAAGATGTCACAGCTAGATGTCACAAGATGTGAGCTGCCTCTGATGTACAGTGGGAGGTATACTTCTTGTGTTGGCTTGTTCAGGACCCATTCCTCTTCCAAACCCTTAAGGCTAGGTGTGTTTCAGAATTCAGGTTTCAGCTGGAAAAACACTGTACTGTACCATACAGAAAGTCACGCCCCTGTAGGGTCTAGGTCAGTACCTCAAATCCAAACACCTGAATATTTCCAAAGAAAAATATATGATTCACAACAAGGTGGATAAAAAAAATTATTATCCCCATATCAATTCAGGGGGTTTTGAGTTAATTAATTTGTGCCGAAGTTTTACACACACACGCGCACACGCGCGCGTATATAAAACCTCAGAAAAAATGGTGATACAGAACATAGCTTCTACCTTTTCCCACAAAAATCAACAACTAGACAGCCTATCCACAAACAAAAACAGCTCTGGGAGACCTATAGAATACACTTATGAAGTTTAGCAACAAACAACAAAAACATCCAACTTTAGAGTTTTTGAGGTTTCAGAATTATGGACTTGTATTTGCAAAACAGTATATGAATGAATAGGAACATTTAAAAATAGTTGCCATGGTGGCAGGGAGGGCAGGATTAATGTGTCACTTCACTATTTTCCCACCTATTCAAAAGCATTTCAGCTACGGGAATGGACACTGAATGTTATCACGTGCCTACTCACTGTGTCTGCAGGTGGTTATATGCTGGGTCGCCTTTGATTAATGCCTTGCATTGTAAGAAAGATTCCCTAACATGAACTGGCTTTCATTTCAGAACAAAGCCCTCCTGGGGTGGGCTCTGCAGTGACATCAGGCTCAGTGGAACTCCGAGTGCCCAGGTCTCACTGAAGATTTCACACTATCATTCATAAACCAGCTGTACTTTTCTTTCTGCGTCTTCTGTCTGTCCAATTTTTATACCAATGTTATATAACTTTCCAAAAAAAAATTGGAATCTTCCCTTTTCTCTGCTCTAAAAAAAAATCTAAATAGCATATGAGTCTGTACCTAAAAGGTACAATTGAGACAGATCTGGGCTTCCTGCTTTTGTGGAAATACAATTTCCTCTTCTGGGAATGAAGTTATGTCAATTTATATTTTCTATAAAATTTTATCCAAATTTTCAAAATCACAGGCACGAAGTTGAGCAAAGTAGTCTATAAATTCACAGATAGTATGAAAACTAAGGGAGGGATGAGAAAGCCCAGGGAGGTTGTATACAGGACAGAGCCCTTAGGTCCCTCTGACATACAGGGGTGAGGAATGGTACAGGAACCAGCCCAGGAAAAGTAGACAGTAAGGGGAGCACAGGGTCATGGAGCCAAAAAAAACATGTAATGGACACAAGCCAAAAAAGGAAGACCTAAGATGTGGTCTGACCATTCAATTCTCAAACTATGCATGAGTGCACACCAACGGAGGCTTCCTGCAAGGGAGCACCTCACAGGACAAGGGTGATCCAACTCTCTGCTCCCAAAGGGTCAGCATTCTGCAGGGAGGAGCTGGCTGTGAGAGCCAGAGGCTGGGAAAAGGTGAGAGTCAACTAAAGAAAGCTCCCCAGAGAGAAGGCCCCTCAACAGGGCCTGATAGGAAGATAATGCTCTATAAGAAGGAAAGGCAGAAAAAGGTGGTGCTGCTGAGAGTAAAAGCAGAAGCACAGAGGCAAGAAAGCCTAGAGCGTGACCAGACAACAGGAGAGCTGGCTGTAGGTCTCCCGTAAGGAAGACAGGTGGGCAAACAGTGGAAAACTGGTAGGGGAACCTATACAGCTTCAGGACAGTGATTCTCAACCCTGTGTCACCACACAAGGCGCATAAAACTTTACATCTCAAAAATAATTCAGCTTTGGGGAGACAGAGAAGCATGTCTCACATGAAGAGTGAGTCAGTTCCTCATAGAATGACTTAATGCAGTAGAGGGGAGAAAAATCAGCCTTTGGTTCCCTTTTTTCTTGCTCAATACCCAGAGGTCAGAATGTGTCCTTTCAGAGCTGAAATGAGAGCTATCTAACACATTCTCCTGTACTTTCCCACTCCCTAATGGAAAGCACCCACTCTCTCTCTCAGTAGGCACTGGCCCAGCTGTTTACTAACAGCTATACTAGACATCCACGTAAAACAGGACCACTGTCAGGCCTCCTGCACCATATCGCTCAGCACCTGGCAGGACATCCCACAGACAGACACCTAGGCTACAGGGCCCAGACATCTAATGAGGGCCCAGGCTACAGGACCCAGATGTCTAGTGAGGGCCTACCCTCCAAAGCCCTTTTCTCTACCTTTGCCCACATCTGACATTACAAACCTTTTATATTTTCACCAGTCTTACTGGGAAAAAAAAATAGTCCTTTATCATTTTAACCTGAATCAACGGAAACAAATAATAATAAACGTACTAAAGCTTGAAAATAATCTATTTCATGTACGTATGTGTGTGTGTGTGTGTGTGTGTGTGTGTGTGTGTGTATATACAAACATCTGTGATGAGTCTAGAAGCACCCGAAGTTGCTGTCATTCCCCCCATTCCCAATGAAAGGGGATGCTAGCATGCAGAGTGACCATGACTGAGAGGGGAACACCTCCTGTCAGAGGCCCACCAGACAGTGACTGTGGAAAGGGCTAGGAATCACTCCTGGAGGAGGCTTTTTATCCAATAGCGAAAAGCGGTGTCTGTAACTGTCCTTTAAAACAAATGGAGTTACAGTGAGTCAGGAAAGCCTGCATGGGGAAAGGAACTCCAGCCTGAAGGGCTTTGAGGGTGTACCAAGGAGGTCCTGCTGGCTCTACAGCCTCTGTGGGCCACTTCCACACAGACCCTAAGCTTGTCCCTCTGCTGAGAGGGTCACAGTGCTGGGCCTTCTGAGCAGGTGGCTTTCAGCAATCCACCCCAACCACAGTCCTATACGTCATCTCAAAGCTCATGAAGGCCTCAGCTGAACCCCCTGACGTGAACTGTGGAGACACTGCTGTCCCTGCACATGTCTGCCCCAAGGTACCACTGGGTCACACTCTCCATAAAATCCTCTGGAGACCAGGGAGCACTTAAACTATAAATAAATATTTTGATAGTTCCTAAAATCAAAAAGCGATAACTACAACCAAGATTTGAAGACAAAACAATTAAACAGAATTGGAACTAATGAAGGGACTCGGGTGGCCACGGGTGGGGTTCACTCCATCTGAGCCACATCTCGCCTGTGTGAAACGGGGGCAGTGGCACCAATTCCGCCTGGTGCGCCAAGTGCTGGGATGGGGTCATGAAAGAGACCACAAACAACCCCAGAGGGTCACAGATTGAGACTAGAGGGGTGAGGGGGTGTGAGGCAGGAGGTGTATGGCAAAGCAAGGGCACAGAAGGGGTGACTCCACACACCATGTAGCTGTGTGGACCATGTGTGTACAGGACTATTCGACCAGCCTTGGCTCCAGCATCCACAGGAACCATAAGTCCTCAGAAGTGACCAGGGCTCATGTGAACTTCCAGTTGTCATTACAAGAACATTGTAGGGGGAACACTGAAAGACTAAGGCATAAAGTGTCATAATGTCTTTAAAAAAGGTGTGTGTTTGAGTAGAGAGAGAAAGTAATATTATAAAATGTTAACAATCGGTATTCAGGTGTTCATAATACTACTCTTTCAACTTCTCCAGATTTGAAATTTTTAAAAATGAAATGTTGGGAAGCCAGAGTAAAGTCGGAAAAAAATCTGTATTATACCAAGATATTGTACTTATAGCAGAAAATTCATCTTATAAGGTACAAAATTATAAGTTAAGCCAAGCATATCATCTTTAAAAGGAAAAAGAGAACATGCCCTAGAAAAGACAACTGAAAGAAAAACAAACCCTAAGACTCCTTCTATTTCTCTTGCCAAACAAGTACTGGGAACAGTTTAGCAAGGGAGACATGTGGCGGCTTCAGGCTGGCCCCTCCAGCCCAATCACTGTCAGTGCTAACACATCTACCCAGGGGAGTGGGATTACCTATTACTTTACTTATGAGAACAAGTATATAAAACTCACCTGAAATAATCACAGGACGCGGCCAGCAGGATGCGATGGGCCTCGATGTGTCTCCCTTCTACTACCAGGACAACGTCAAAGAGGATGCCGCTGTCCCGAAGAGCCAACAGCCCCTTGAGCAGGGCCTGGGAGTGCTGCGCACTCCGGTAGGTATTGTTGACGCAGTGTGGGTGTGAGGGCTGCACAGGCAACTTGCACAGTTGGGTGAACTCCTGCTCCTCTGCCATCCTGACCACCACACCAGATTGCACTCCCTCGGCCGTCAGCTGGCAAGACAGAGGGGACAGGGAATGAGCCAGGGAGGCAACGCCACACCCTGCACAATTGGCCAGCTCTGCTCCCTGTGGCATCTGCTCTGCACCAAGCTCCTGTCCCTCCCTCAAGCTTACCTGTGCTTTCCCTGTAGTCTCAAAAGCCCTAATTCCTTCTCCCTTACCACTGCTTGTCCAAACTTGGGACTTTCTTTCTGATGACCTGTGTCCCTTCATTGCCAAGAGTCTTCATCCCACTGTATCTCCTTCAGCATGGCTGTGAAATGAAGGGTTCTGGAGACAGACCAACCTGAACCGTAGCACCCGCTCTACCATAGATTCACCGCATGACCAATCTGAGTCTCAGGTTCCTCAAGTGAAAAAAGGGAAATAGTAAAGACGAACATGAAGTATGAGCACAGACCAGGTTCTCAAGAGCTCTTCCTCTCTACCATTGAGCAAGAACAAAAGTGGGTTTCTCCATGCAGGAATGAATGCGTAAAAATAACAATAGGCGGTGTCTCCACAGTGCAGTAGTTAGCACATCTGCTTTACATGCAGAAGGTCCTGGATTTGTGCCCCAGCTGGAGGCATGGACCATACCCCGGGTGTGCCAGGCCCTGGGTGCACACCACAAGTGTGTGGGAGTTGACGCCCCACCTTCAGAGATCCAGTTCTTAAGGGAAAACAGCAACATCCATAGGTTGGAATTAAAGTGGGGGGGGGGGGGAATTACAATAGGCATGTGGTTCTCCACATTTGTCCCAGGATCATTAAAGTGGCTAATATCATCTTTAATGATATTAAAGAGGTAGGATCTTTGCCAAGAACAGCTAATGTGACCAACTACTGACTTCTCTCACAATCCTGGGACATAAAGGTAGTTACGGTCACATTGTTCTCTCTTCTGATCTGGGTGACAACTTTTTTGGTAAAGAAATTGCACCCCGTTCTCCAAGGAAGAGCATTACTCCTTTTCCCTCCTCCTGCCTCAGGTCCATCTCTGTAAAGGTCCTTAAAGCAAATGCAGAGTTAGTCTCTATGGATGGATGTGTTAATAGATATGTAACAAGGACTGGGATCTGTTATCTAAAGGCATATCTTGCTTTCCTGGAACCTCATTAAAAGCAAGTTTTGCATAACTTGGGGGGGGGGCAGGAGAGGGGGTTGTCCACGGCCTGTAGGAACTTGGCCACACAGCGGGAGGTGAGTGGTGGAGTGAGTGAAGCTTCATCTGTATTGGCAGCAGCTTCCCAGTGCTAGCACTGCCTCAGCTCCATCTCAGATCATCAGGCATTAGATTCTCATAGGAGCACTGGTCTCTGGTGCCAAAAAGGTTGGAGACAGTTTGGAGAGAGCTGACTTAGATGGTCTATATGTAGGGCAATAAGAATATGTGTTTGGAGGAAGACTGATCTAGACTCAAATCTGTGTTCCCCACCCAAATACACACGCTGTTCACTAAGTATGTGGTCTCAGATAAGTGACTTTGAGCCAACTTACTTACCTAGAAAATGGCGATAATCACAGCAGCTACTTTATTGGGATGTTATGTACAGATGGATTATATAAAACACATACGTACAAGGCTTAGCAAAGTGCCTGGCACATAGTAAGTGAGCAATAAAACATATTGGATTTTTTGTTTGTTTGTTTGTTTTTAAAATTACAACAGGCCTGAGTGGTGGTCAGGAGACCCAGGGGAGGGTCCAGGACCTGCCTTTTTTTACTGAGATTCTGAAAGTCAAGCACAGTAACTTCAACTAGACTTGGTGCAAATTTGGGATCATCTGCATCATGTTTCAAATTCAAGGTTACTTTCTAATACTTGAGTCAACAGGTTAACAAAAAAAATTATTTGAACAAGAGGTTCAAAAACTAATCAATAAAACAAACATACTTCAAACACACTTCTGCCATCCACTCCTAACCAACCAAAAGCAACCATGGACAGCTAGCTGCTCTGGGTCAGGGGGCAGCTAGTCCCACACCACACGGTGTAGCCAAGCTTCACACTCTCCAGGGCACGGCACAATCAGCCAGTCAGCCAGCCAGTTGGCTGGCAGAGGGCAGAAGCCTAGGGACCACCTGCCACAGAGCCATGAACATCTCTATCTTCCCCACTTCCTGCTACTCCCCTATCAACTCCCCCAGATTTGTTTCTTCTCTAATACCCTACTGTATCTTTACAAGGGAAAATGAAAAATAGAAGCAGCCTCCCTCCTCATAACTAGGGCTCAGGAGCATGTCCCCATTGCCTCCTCCTCCCCGCTGGGACCTGTGTCCTATGAACCCTCCACTGCTTCCCATCCAACATGGCTCAATTCTCCTCTGTGCTGACCCCAGTCTGGCTCTTCCCAATCACTCATTCTTCCCTACTCTCCTGTGAAGCCAAGGCATATCCCCTTTACTAACCAACCTCTATTGCCTGAGGCATTTTGCCCTTTTGACCTCTTTCCTTCTGCCAACACACCTGCCCAGCCCACTCTTCTTTCCTAAGAGCCTTCCCACTGCATTCCCCCATTGCACCTGCAACTTGACGCCTAATTCAGCCAGCAGCCCTCCAAGTTAGTCTAGGTTTGTTACTGGTACAACTATCATTTCCATGTCAGAAGCCTTATGGTCTCAATTATCTCTATTTCTTTCCATCCCTTGCATTCTAGCAGATGCTCTAGTGCCATTCTGACATCTCAGACGGCCATCCCTTATTCCTCCACAGCCACCAATTAGGGTCAGATCATAGCAATGATGCCCAAACCAGTTTCTTACCTCCTGCCACATCCTCCCCAGCTCCCCAAAATGCACTGTGAATGTATCACCTGACTTCTACTAAAACTCTCTGCCTCCTACTTGGGGCTCCCCACGATCTGGCTCAAAGCACTCCTTCCCCTGTCCTTTGTCACTAGCCCTTCGACCAAAAGGGACACCTGTTATCCTGAACACCTTCAGACTCCCTCCTAGGCCTTTCTGTCTCTTATAACCCCATATTGATCAGGTCTGGTTCAATCACTTCTCCCTCTATCACTGCATTGAGAACACTAAAGGCCTGCTCCACCACTAAAGTTATTCTATCTACCCATGCAAGGAGATTCTGTCTCCTTGAGGGGAGGGCTAGGGCTGTGTCTCTCACATCTCAAAGCCCCATGGCTGGTTGCTCCACCTGCCAACCATGCAACTCTGGGAACACAACTCTTATCGCCAAGCATCAGCTTCCTTTTAAGCACAACCACCAAGTTGTCAAAAGCATCTTCTCTGGGGGTGGCTATGAGGACTGTCCCAACATCCATCAAGTCTCCACCTCTACCCTGTCCCCCGCAGGTTCCCATCCACTGCTGTGAGCACAGAAGCCCCTCTGCCCTCTTGGGATGGGATGACCTTACTACAAGTACAGAGAGTACTGTACAACAGGAAGATTGCCATCTTGGGCAGGCAAAGCACATTTATCAAGCACAATTTAATGAATTAAGCTAGGTGCTGAGGGAAGTGTGAAGAAAAATGAACCAATTCCTGGCTCTGAAGGAGCCCAGCTTGGAGAAAAACAAATTCAGGCCTGCCTATCACAGCCTTGTTCATAAAGCAAGCACTGGCCATAACCAAAATGTCCATCCTCAGGGGAATGGGTATTGTGGGACAGTGATTCCTCAGAATACCAGACAACAGTTAAAATGAGCACACTATAACTCAAGCTAGTCACCTGCGAGGAGAAATCTCAAAGCCACGCAGAGAAAGAACAGCACACTGCAGAATGCAGGTAGGACAATTTCCTTTACAGTTTGAAAACACAAAACACTGTCCAGCATTGCTTACAGTGGGTGTTATGGTATAAACACATTATAGGAATTCAGAGTCATGATTAAAAAAAAAGGAATGTTTCATGTCTTTAAAAAAGCAATTAAGATGAAACATTTGGATGTAATAGAAATGGTATCTGATTCTCTGTATTTTTGTCAGTGTGAAATATTTAATAATTGAATTCTCAAACTTTTTTGAATATGTAATATTCATGTGATTCAACTTCAGAAAGTACAAAAAAGGTACAGTGTATTTTGAAACTTATATCTCCCTCCTATCTATGCCCCAAGCAAATCCTCTCCCAGAGGAAACTATTACACTACTTTGCCAGCCCTTCCAGGTGGCATTTAGAGTCACAGGAGAATTTGTTAATTTACATTTCTTCCCCTTTTACTAGCTTTTACATATAACTTCATATATCTCTCACAGTTCATTGTATGGATAACATTTTACTTTATGTCTGGGTTTCCTCCCATTGTTTGCTGTTGCATACAATTCTGCACTGAAAATTATTTAGATGTGCCATATATGCAGCACTTATCATAGGAAAATTTCCTATATACAGAACTGCTGGATCATTTTAATTTTAATGTGTATTTTAATGGATATTGTTAAAATTTCCTCAGTAGAGATTGTACCAATTTATTTTCCCACCAGCAAAGTAGAACCTGAATCCAACTACTGTCTAGCTCACCAATAGTGTTTCTTTTTAATCTTTGTTGACTTAACAGTTGAAAAACAGCATTTCACAGTGTAACTAATTTTGATAGTTGACAAAATCTTAAAAAATTAAGTGGAATGCAGCACATCTTTTGTGATTCCTTTCCCACGCCTGTTTTTCTGAAATAAAGAATGTTCTTAAGAGCTCACTCGGTGACACCCTCATTCTCCTATTTTAAGAGGGTTACTCTATGATGAAGCCCTTCCCTAGATTAAGTACCTCTGGCCCAATAACATTCTAGTTATCACAAGAAAGCCCCCCTCCCAAATTCTGCACTGTTCAGTTTTAGAGGGGAGCAGGAAGCTTTATGTTCCAAGTTGGTAAAACTTGAAGGACATCAAATGAATTTTTATGACCTCATGGATGACAGTCAAAAACATTTTTGAAGAATTTTCAACTCAACACCATCTACTGAGTAGGCACCTTCACCCTTATGTAGGCTCCCAAACAGTGACTGCCCTCAATGAAACCCAGTCTTTGGCAGCACGCAAGGTTTGCAACAAAGAGACAGTTCGGGAAGAGAGGAGGGGTGGGTCCTAATTTCCAGACCGGGGAGGGGGGAGCCTCCGTAGGGGTGCCGACTCGGATGCGCTCTGAAATGAGTCTTCCAGAAAGCAGAGTCAGAGCATCTTGGCGCGCCAAACCTGCGGCCCTGACCCTACTTCACTAAGGCTGGGTGCGAAGGAGGCCCTAGGGAGGAGCCGGGGGCGGAGGTGGTGGCGGCCCCGCTGCTCCGGCCCGCCTAGGAATGGAAATAAAACTGGCGGCCGCCGCTTCAGGACCTGGAGATTTTACACTGACAGCGCGACATCTGGATTCTCTCAGGAAACCGCGCGAGCTGGCGACGCTGGGCTCCCTCGGCTGCAGCTCCTGGAGAACCAACCCTCGGCCCGGAAGCGCGCCTGAGGAAACTGAGGCCCGCGGGCCAAGGTCACCCCAGGTGGTGGCAGCCTAGACCCGACCCGCCCGCCTGTTGCAGGACCCGCCTGCATACCGTCGAGGGTCGTGGCCGCGAAGGCCGCCGTCGGACCTGCCACCGGCAACAAGGCCCGCCAGGGGCCAGGAAGCAGGAGAGCCCCGCAGCCGTGGAGGCCCAGGCTCCCCGCCTTGCCGCCTCCAGGGGTCCCGGTCGCCGCGCCCCCGCCACGTCAGGCCGCAGGCTCTCCTCGAGCCGCCATCCCCGCGCCTCCGGCCTGCTCCCGTCCCCGCGTCCCCGCGACCCCGCTCCGCTCGCTTGGGTCCCGCACCCCCACCCGCCGCCTGCTGCCCGCGCTCCCAGCCGCCGGGGGCGCCCGGTCCGCGCCTCGCAGCTCACCTGGAGCCGCCGCACGCCGAGGCCGCACTTGCGGGAGGCGGGGGCGGGGTGGGCGGGCGACCACGGGGTGGGGCCTCAAGCTCTTCACGTGGTCACGCCGCGCAGGCGCTAGGCAAGCGCGGACGGAGGCCGTGGGAGGTGCCAGGTCCGGACCGAGGCGGTGGGCTGGGTGGCGGATGTGGTCTGCGGCGTCCTTCCGCGAGTTCGGCTTGGGTCGTGGTTCAGCGGAGAAGGGCTTCCGCCGCCCGGTGACCTTTCGTCTCTGCACCTGGCACATCTCCTGGCACTTACAGGGACTGAACGAATGAATGAATGAATAACTGAAATAATGCCTTTAGCCAAAGTCGCACCTCGTAAATCTATTTCCTCCTTCCTTCAAGGGTTGCCTTCTCATTCCCTCCTGGTTCCCTCTCTCCCTCATTCTCTCCTTTCCTACACATTACCCTTATTCATTACCTCACTCACTCATTCCCTCCATCCCTCCCTCTCTCTTACACAGTCATTTTCTCTCTGCTTCCTTCTCTCTCTCAATCCTTGCCTTCCTCTTATCCCTTTTCACTCATTCACTTCCTCCCTCTGAGTCCCGTAAATCGAATGTGACTCTGCTGGTTGCCTGCCCTCTGCTGGATGTTGAGGAGAGGAGATAAACAGCCAGCATGAACAGGTATTTTCCTGTTTACTAAGATTCTGGAGTAACTCCAATTCCCAGCCCAAAGGCCTGGTCCCAACAGTCTTCCAGGAGGCTCTTGGCATTTATTTTTTTTTCACCGTACCTCCAGGAGGATGCCATCCTCCAAGGCTCATTTGTAATGGGTGCATCCAGAAGTTAGATCCAGCGGAGTCTTGTGATATAGGGTCAGGGTGCCCTCTGCCATGGATGGTCTGCAGTTAAAAAGAAAAATGGAGGAAGAGGAATATAGAAGAGAAAGAAAATAAATGAAAGAGAAACACTGTCCGGCTGAGCCTAAAGAGCTGCCTGGCGGGTAGAGACATGGGCCAGAGAGTAGGATCAGCTTCCAGGAGCAAAGGTTCTTAATAGAAGTGGGCTTTCAGGAAGGCTTTCTGGAGGAGGTGACCACCCCCCCCCCATGTGTAATAGAGGACTTTTGAGAAGTGGAATATGCATTCTGTGAAAAGGACTGTCAACAAAGGCTTGGAAGAGATCCAGCGAAGTAAGTGATCAGGTTTCCAGGAGTTTCTAAGCCTATGGAGAAAGTTTAGGTCAGACCCTGTCCTAGAATGGATGTGGCCCTGAGGGCAGCCTTCAGCCAGGGCAGGCAAATACCAACATGGGTTTCAGAGCTGGCCTGAGACTAGGAAGCTGAACAAAAGGGCAGCAGGGGAGTTGTGGTCTCAGATGGGCAGGGAATGAGGACTAGGGTAGTGCTGGCTGGAAATCTGGAAAGGAGACAGGTTCCCCAGTACACATGAGTGATGGGTGAGGAGGGGTGAGCTCAAGAGACAGTGGGAGACAGTAGTACTACCCCAGTCACAAAGAGGCTGCAGCAAGAGAGGTTTTGGGGAAGACAAGGCCCACCTTGGCTCCAGGCAGGCTAAGGAGTCTGTAGATGTCCAACTAACAGCCTTTCTAGGGTAGTCAGGCTAGAGGTGAGGTCATGGGCATATCATGCACTTTAACTGGAAGTGATGCATCAAATCAGAACAAGTATGGGGAAGAGGAGAGTGGGCTGAGGCTAGAGCAGGAAGCACACTGGTGTTCTAGGGGGCACCCAAAGAGCAAGAACCCACAGAGGAAACAGGAGGAGTAATCTCAAATGCCCAATGGGGCCTGGTGTGAGGGTGGCCCCAGAGGGGAGAGACTCTGCAACAGGGAGGCTTTTAATGTGTTCACAGGAGCCCTTTCCTTAGAGTGGCAGAAGCTGGTCTGCAGTGAAGGGTGTGAAAGGAAGTAAGAACAGGAAGACTGAAGGGACGGACCTGGCCTCTGAGATGAGGACAGATGGGACCACAGCTTGAGGGGAGAGACTGAAGGAGAGCACTTTGGGGTAGGAGGGAGGAGCTGGTGGGTAGAGGAGGTGAGGATAAGCTATGGGGAGGAGACGAGGAGGAGTGATGTGTTGGTCAGGACTGAGGGAAAAGGTCATTGCCCAGTCTTCTCTGAACTAGAGAGAACATCATCTCAAAATATACCCTGAGCAAGTCAGTGTTTCCCCAACTGGAAAGTTCTAGAGGAGGGGAGTAATGAAATAAGTCAAGGTCTCAGACGCTGCCCGTCCCTGGATGTGTTTGCTTCCTAGGACATCCTTTGTTTCCCGAAGGTACAACCTTTATCTGCTGCTTCATGGCTGTATTACCAGCACCTGGAACAGGGCTGGCACTCAATAAGGTACTAAATAAATATAAATCAAGGAAATTTGAATAGAGAGAAATAAAAGGCAAAGAGACTGCTTAAAGGACTGTTTTAGATAATGGTAGACTTTTGAAGCCTCAACCCAATGGGAGATATCTCAAAGGAAAAGACAAACCCACTTGTCAATGAAACAATTTGAACACGGCCATCCCAAACAAAAAACAATTGAGGAAACTTTTGTAACAAAATTGGCAGCAAGTGTTAAGTAGTCTTAGTATATAAAAAATTCATTCAAAATAAGAAAATATATTAAGTTTTCAATAGTAAAATGGAAATCAACATGAACAGATAACACTCAAAAGAGGACAGATAACTTAATACCTTAGAGAATCATCAATATCAGTGAAATTAAAATCAAATGACAAAATTAATATATTTGCAACATATACAACAGACAAAAGATTATTATCCAGAATATATAAGGAACTTGAAAAATCAATCAGCCAAAAAAAATGGTAAAGGATATTTACTGAAAATTCATAGAAGAGGAAGTCTATGGCCATGCTACCTTGAATGTGCCAATCCCATCTAATATCGGAAGCTAAATAGGGTCGGGCCTGGTTAGTACTTGGATGGGAGACCAGATAGGAATGCCAGGTGCTGTAGGCATTAAAAAAAATCACAGAATAGGAAGTCCCAGTGTATGTAAACAAGGGAAGTACAGTTCAAGCTCATTAAAAATACACGTTTTTATACATAGTTAGAAAAAAATCCTGAAATTTGTTAAATGACTATTCAGGATGACTATTGCAAGAGGGGTATGTCAATAAGGGAGATTGGGCTTAACTCTGAATACAGCAAAGACAACTGAGGATTTATAACCAGGAAGCAGAGTTGAGGGGGTCAGTGGATGTAAAATTACTAAGATGAGGTATCAAGTGCAGGGATATTATTGCTAAACTGGCTTAACAGGATTATTAAAGTTGGGGGTTAAAGAACTTGATGAGGTATCAAGGGTAGGGGGATTCTCCCTAAACTGACTTGGTAGAATTCTTTGCTGAGACTGGCCTAGGCAACTCAGATGGGGCCCAAGTTGAGGCCTAGTCAAGAAGAGTGCTCAAGAAGCCTGATTAAAGTTTGGTCAAGAAGAGAGTCTTTGTCAACATTAACATGGCAAAGTATAAAATAGGTTGAGATTAAGCATTGGTTAGTAAGGGTGGGAGTATATATACATTACTGATGGAAATATAAATTGGAACAGCCAACTTGGAGCATATAGTGGTTTTAAACTATGTCTGCAAATTCTTTGACTTGCTTACCTTCAAAAGATAAAGCCCCATCTTCTTCCCTTAAATGTGGCCTGGACTTAGTGACTGGCTTCTAAGAAATAGAATGAGGAAGAAGTAAAAGCATGTGATTTTCAAGGCCACATCATAAAAGGCATTACAACTTCTGTCTAGCTCAGTTTGCAGGGAGTGAGCCACCGTTTCATGAGGACAATCAGTGCCAAGCAGAAGTCTCCATGGAACTAAGACCTCTGTCAAAACCAACATCAACTGTCAGCCAGGAGCAGGCTGCCTTGGCAGATCCTCCAGCCCCAGTTAGGTTTTTCAAGTCCAACATCTGCCTGGAACCCCAAGAGAGGCTGAGTCAGAACCTGGCTAAACAGCTCCTAAATTCTTGACCCAAAGAAATTGTGAAAGATAATATATGTTTATTACTGTATTTTTCTACTGGTCAGCTATGGCAGTTTCATTTTCTGTGGTTTCAGTTATCCATGGTCAATCATAGTTCAAACATAATAAATGAAAAATTCTAGAAATAACTTATGAGTTTTAAATTGTGCACCATTCTGAGTATTAAGATAAAATCTTACACCTTCCAGGTTCTTCCCACCCAGGAAGTGAATCCCTTTGTTAAGCATCTCCACACTGTAGGTGCTACCTGCTCATTAGCCACTCAATAGCCATCTTGGTGATCAGGTCAACTGTGGTAGTATCGCAGAGCTTGTTTTCAAGTAACCCTTATTTTATTTAATGATGGCCTCAAAGCCATTCTCAGAACTTTTATTACAGCATATTGTTATGGCGATTCTATTTTATTATTATTTTGTTATCTCATATTCTGCCTAATTTATAAATTAAACTTTATTATAGGTATATGAGTATAGAAAAAAAATACTAGCCATCTATAATTTTAAAAAGCCCCTAGTGTTACTGAACCAATATCTGTGCCTAATGCTTCAAAAGGCTAAACTCAAAATGTCAGAGTTGGGGTTAAGGTCAGATTTATTGATCAAAATGACACCAACCAAGAAGATGGGAGACCTAGTGGTGTCACAGATCCATCTTAGGAAAGTACAGAGTTCAGGCTTACAGTCAAGGAAAGAGGAAATGGGAGGGGCAAAAGGTTATTGACAACTCCATCTGGGTGTCAAGCAGGGGTCTAAGGAACATTGTGCTTATTCTGTTGACCCTAGTAGATGTGAGTCTGGTCAAGAGGTTCCAGCAATCTTTGATAAACAATCATCATTTCTGTACATAATTCCCTTACCTATTTGGGAGAGGCACTTTCTGGTAAGGGGCTGGTTTTGTAAAACTCAAGCCTCAAGCAGAATTCCTCTAATGATTAGCAGGTCTGTATGCAAGACTAAGCAGAAACTATTAGCCTGAAGGTCATAAGAACAAAGCAGGCTTGAACAAGATGGAGTCAGAGAGGCATAGAATTTCACTGGATTACAGTAGTATACATAGGGTTCAGTACTATCCTTGGTTTGGTTTCAGGAAGCCACAGATAAGGGGGACTACTGTAATGTGTTATGCAACAACATTAAATAACCAATACCTAGAAAAATTGGCATTATCTATTAACATTTAGATAAAATATAAAGTGGCTCTCTGCAAACCAACAGTTCCACTCTGGATATCTATATTGAAGAAATACCCTTGAGACAGAATCAAGACTGCACAGCAGAGGATATTTATTGCAGCATATTTTCAATTGTGAAAAAGTGAAACAAAAGTGATTATCCATTAATAAACTACAGTGCCTCGGTACCGTGGAATGACCTGCAGTGGTTGATCTAGGAGCTATGATGTAGCAATAATTCATTAATTGACGAGTTGTGGAAAGATACACATTATATCATTTATGCAAGACACAACTAGCGATTTGAGGACTGAAGCCAGCCACAGGCTTCAGCTCACTGTCTCTATCAAGATGACTACTTTTGATGCCATGCTGTCCAAACAGGACTTTATTTGGGAAGATAAAGTTGCAAATAACTGTGCTGTTTCCTTCAGCAATTTCCTGAGAATCCATTTATCTGAACAATAGGCTACTCAACTATTCACCATCAGAGGGAATAATCCCATCTCACAACAATAGAGAGCTCAATTGAGCTCTTCAAGGCCTATTTATTCTTCAGGGCTGCTTCCAACCCATCAGCCAGCAGTGTCCATCACTCTGGATCTATTCTATCAGGAGCTCTGCCCAATATACTCAGGGTCCAACACTGAAGGACCTGCCCCCCACAAAGCCTTAGAAACATTCTGCTTTTGACCCCCACCTCTTCCTGGATAATTCCATTCTCACACATACAAAATCAAAAATAATTTCTTAATATCAAATAGTCAAGTGATCACATTTCCAAATTATCCTCTACATGTTCTTCTTCGTTGTTTTTTGAATCAAGATCCAAATGAGGATCTTGCACTACAGGCAGTTTCCCCTCTATCTTGTATTTTTCTTCTTGTTGAAGAAATTGGGTCCTTTGTCTTGTAGCTTCTTCCCCCAGGCTAAATTTCACAATGTGACATGTACAGGAAGGACATGGCTGTTGAGCCAAACAAGTAAGCCCTGGTCTAAAACTTAATAAATGTAGTTTAGATTCCTCACATCCCCCTAAAAAATACAGCCAAAGCAACAATGAAAGTCTATCTCGTCACTATTTTTATGCGGCGCTGAAAGGTAGTTGCAGGAAAGCAGGACCCAAATGATGTAGGCACGATACCTGGTACACAGTAGGTGCTCATAAATATTTGCTAAATAAACAATCTCTTCATAGCATCCGCTTAGATAGTTCGCAGTTTGGTGTGGCATTCCCAGGGGTGAGGATCTCCTGCACTTGGTGAGGCCAGCACACAGTAGGGTTGCAGGAAAGGCAGGCAGCCAGGCGCAGGCCAGCTGTAAGCAGCACCGGTTTTGCTACGCAGCCAAGACTGCCCCGCACCCTCTCTCGTTAACTCAGGGTATCTCGTGTCACTGCGTGGAGCGACAGCCGTGCCAGAGAAATGCGAGAGGCTTGGGAGACCCTGAGGGCGCCAAAGAAGCCCCGCGCCCGCAGAGGAACTCCATTTCCCACAGGCCCGCGCGCGGGACTCCATTTCCCACAATTCTTGCTCCGCTTCCGGCGCGGCCGACGCGCCGTGGACGGTTTCCGGGTTTGGGCCTGGCACTGGGGTTGAGGCGGCGGCGGCGGCGGCGGCGGAGGCGGAGTGGGGCACAGGAGGTGGAAGCTGGGGGACCGGCATGGACGTTTCGGGGCAGGAGACCGACTGGCGGAGCGCCGCTTTCAGGCAGAAGTTGGTCAGTCAAATGTGAGTAGAGGCCGGGGCGAAGGGCAGGATCGCTGGTCCCCCCGCCCCCCTGCGCTCAGCCCCCCTCGCGCGGCGGGCGAGGTCCGTGGTCCGTGGGGGGGGCCCATGGGAGACCTAGAGACCTAGGGCCCCGGGACTTGCGAGGTCTCCAGGGCGCCGGGAGGCCGAAACCGTCGGGGACCTGCGCGGCCCTCCCCCGGCTGTCCCCTTAATTCTCGGCCGACATGGACTGCTTGTTAGCTTTTCTGGGGCCGAACTCTGCAAACCACCGAGCCTTGGCTTATGAGTCATCGTCTTGAGCTTTCTCATTCGTCATTTGTGTGCTTTGATTGCAGACTTCCCTGCTTTGAATCACACTGAATACGAAAGAAGGAAAGGGGCAGCCGGTAGTGACTTTAACAGGTCTGGGTGCTTTGTGATTCCTCTTCCAGAACAGCGCATCAGGGTGAGAGGAAGACTGGAAGAGGGTGGATGGAAGATGAGGTTGGAAGGCTAAGTACTAGGGCTGTAGGCGGTGGAGACCGAGGATTTATGGGTGTTGAGCCCCCTCCCCGCCCCCAGTGTGGATTTTGCCTGAGGGTGGCAGGAAGAGGCTGTCAGGAAGCCAGCGCATATTGGGAGGAGGGAGTGAAGAGCTGGGATTAGTGCCTCTTCTCCACAGTCGCAATTGTTGAATCCCTCAATGCAGGAGCTGCTGGTGCACCTTAGGCTTCACCTAGTGGAACTCCAGCTCCTCATCCAATGCTTGTTTCATTTAGCAGTCTTTTACTGAGCTTACTGGCATGTCGTGCTAGCCAGATTTGCCTGAGACAGCCCCTGCCTTCAGGTAAAACACTAATGTAAAGGAACAGTTCCAGGGCAGTCTTTCTCCTAGAGGAACAATCGACAGTTTGCTTGAGTAGGTTTGTAGAGTAGGTGAATAAACTGAGTCCTAAGAAGGCAGGTAGTGTGAAGGGCCATCATTCCAAGCTAAGGGGTGGGGAGGTATGTGCTATCGCTGCATGGAGGATATTGCTGTAGGCTGAGAGTTCTGGGGTTTGAGGAATTAGGAGGTTCAGGAAATGATAATGGAATGAGGGTGAGCAGGTGCTGACATGTTAGTGCTGTGCTAAGGAGTTGAGCCTGTACTTGGCATGTGGCCTGCTTTGAGGTTTGTGAAATACCAGAGTTGGAAAGATCCCCTCAGTCCCTGGAGACAGATCAAGAACAGAAGAGAGAGACCAGTTAAACCATTAGAGAGTTTTGAGGTCTTGGGGTCTGGGGATTTGTTATTTTTCATCCCTGTATTCCCACTGTTAGATTGCTATCTGTCACCTTGCTCCATAAAATGGTTGTGGAATGAATTAGGCAAGAGATTTTAAAGGTCTGCATTAGACAGTGATAGAAACTGAAAGAGGAAGACAATTCCAGAGAAAGGGGAGAGTGAGCATAGACAATGGTCCTTGATGACTAACTGGTAGGAGGGGGTGGGGTACAGCAGGGTGGAAGGAAGGAAGTTGGGTGGAATGCTGGGAAACCTCTTAGCACAGTAGAGGGAATGGGGACTATAGAGTTAGTGGTTCTGGGCACTGCTGTGGAATAGTCTGGGGACGAATCTGCAGAAATTGCAGAATCAGTGAACGTTGTGGGGTTTTTTTTTGTTTTTTGTTTTTTGTTTTTTTGGATACACAGGATTTGTCTGTAGATAAAATCTTGAGGGATGGCCCGCTTCAGGGCTCCAGCAAGAAACACCCCCAGGGGAAGGATTCCTCTTTGGGGAAGCCCAGAATTTAAGAAGAGGAAGAATGAATTACAATAAAAGAAAATGGGGTGGGTGGGGGAGTGTCTGAGGGCTGGGAGGAGATTGGAGAGTCTTTGGATGTCGGGACTGACTGAATACCTCATAATTCAGCTTTCTTCCACTTCTAGGGAAACTAGGTTCTTTTTTTTTTTTTCTCTCTCTTTTTTGTCAAATTTCTGCTTGTATATTGGTTTTCTATTGCCGTCATTAATACTACAAACATGTCTTAAAACAACATAAATTTATTATCTGACAGTTTCTGTAGATCAGAGGTCTAGGTAGGCTCAGCTGTCTTCTGCTTAGGATCTTACAGGGCTGAAATCAAGATGTTGGCAGGGGTACATTTTTTACTGGAGGCTCTGGAGTAGAATTGCTTTCAAGCTCATTCAAATTGTTGGCTACATCAGTTTATGCAGTTGTAGGACTGAGGTGTCCTCATTCCTTAACTGGCTGCTTTGTTAGGCAGGGGTCAGTCTTTGTTCCTGGAGGCTGCCCACATTCCTTTGCATACTTTGTAGCCCCCTCCAGCAAGGGAGGGTGGGGTTCTGCCGCATCTCTCTGATTTCAGCTAGAGAAAATTCTCTACTGAAGTAGAGAATTCTCAGATTGGGCCCATCCTGATAACCCTGGATGATATCCCTATTTTTAAGTCTGTAACCTTAATTACATGTGGGAAAGTCCCTTCTGTCACATAATGTAGCTTATTCACAGGTTCCCAGGATTAGGGCATGGACATCATTGGGGATTCCTGCCTACCACTGTTGGCGTGAGCAGTTTCAGAGGCTGTCTTCCTAACATGACGGGGGTGTTCTCCTCAGAACCTCTCCAAGGTTCACTTTGAAAGTTGTGATTCTTCTTGGTGCCTTGATTTATTTTGTTCACGGAGTTAAAAAGGAGAATTTGGGTTAGGATACCTGACATATCGTTCATTCTAATTTTCTTCGGTGTTATGCTGTTGTTTAAAAGGCTATCTTGGGAAATGTTTTGAATCCAAGTAATTTATAGAGTGATGGAATAAAGAAAGCATAACAAAGAACTGGAAAGTTCCAGTGGAAGAGAAACCATCTGAGCTGGTTCACTGTCTCTGCCTAGCTCAGTGTTTCAGAGCACAGGCTCAATAAACTAGTCTCCCAGTTCCCACTGAGAAAAAGCAGTTTTGAGTTGGGACTGGTTAGGATAGACCCCATGGCGACTCTCTAGTGCATCCTCTTTGTGGTTCTTCACTGCTTCTGCCTCATCTGGACTCATCTGGGCCCATCTAGGACTGCTGCTGCCTCCCTCGCACTGCACTGCTGTGCCGAAAACCTAGCAGTGGCTTTCCATAGTATTAGAACAGAACTCCAGGTGGCCCACTCTCTCAGCCCTTCACCATAGCCTGTCTTAGCCACCTCTTCTCATATCCCCCACACTTTTCCAGCCTCTCTGGTCTCAGCTTTTTAACAATTCATGTTCTTTTTTTCTCTTTTTAAACAATGTATTATAAAGTATTTAAGGTATTTGACAATGGGCGGACTCCCCTCACTATGTTTATGACCAGTTCCTTCTTTTAGTTTAGGTGTCTGCTTCAGTATCAAATTTTCAGGACCCTTTCCTGCCCATCTTGCCTAAAGTGGGTCTCCTCTTTGATATGTTGTATCTCAGTCTCTTTTAGTTTCCTGTAGGACCCCAGTCCTATGAATCATGGCATCTGGCATATAAAACACTTGTCGAGTAGTACAAGGGTATTTTCCTAGGGCTGTGTGCACCGTAGTACAAGGGTATTTTCCTAGGGCTGTGTGCACCCCGCTGTCATATAATAGTGATCTTTATCTGTGCCAAATGCATCATGAAGCTCCGGAACCCCACTTTCTCCACTTGTTAGCTGAGTGACCTTGACAGGATACTTAACCTTTCTGGATCATCTCCTTCATATGAAAATATCAGGAGTACAGTATGTCTCAGGAAAGATGGGAGGGAAGATGAAGAAACCTCCACTCGAGCCCTAGCAGAGGGCTCAGGACTCAGTGGTGAGCTTCCTGACACCTCCTCCCTGGGCCTCTGCAGGACTAGAAGCCTTGGATGATGAAAATGAACCGCCTGAGCCCGATTAGGGAAAATGATGACACTTAAAGGACCGTGTTGGGAGGGTAGTTGTGAAACTGTCTTGCATCTTTGTTGAACTCCCACTCTACCTGCAGGGCTGCAGAAGAAACTCCCCTTAGAGCCCCTAAACTGATTTCTGTGGGACTTGGGCCTTCCTCATGGCATTTCCGGGTTGAGCATGTGTCCAGTCTATAGGCTGCCAGAGAACAAGTGTGTACGCGTAGTTACCAGCACGCGCCTGACATAGAGTAGGTAAGCAGTGAATAAATGAAAAGACTTCATTAATCATTTCTTCCCAGTTCTTTAAAAATTTTCTGTCATCTTATTGAGATTTTTATGCCTCCCATCCCTCAGTACAACAGATTGCACATATAAGCATAGAATAAATAAATGTCTGTTGGGCTGAACAGATTTTAGAGGGGAGATGACCCTGAGGGGAGGGCAGCTCCATATCAAGGTTCTAGTTAAGGGCCAAGAGGGGCTCAGGGAGCATGGAGTTGGGGGCAGACAGGTCAGCCACCTCTTCTGGTGAAGCTCCCAAGGGAGACGTGAGCTGCAGGTCAGTGATATAGGAGTTGCGAAGATTTTAGCCTAAACAGTAAGGAGGAGGTCAAATGCTTTATAGTTAGACACAAAACAAAGCAATAGAAACAGAAGAAACAGAACAAACCAAACAGCAACTTCCAAAGATCTGGAGAAGCTTTCAGAAGGATGGGGAGTGCCTTGAGACTTGCCCAGCTAGATCTTGCCTGTGAATTGTGGTCCTTGCCATGAAGCGAGTTTGTCTTGGATAAGCCTTTTCTGTAGCTTATTCCTCTCAGGCCTCCCAACTATGCAGTGCCCACAGTTTATGGCTGGTGTGTTTATGGCCCTCGTTTTTCTGTATGGAAGCTGCTGAGCTTTGCTGCTTTCTTCATAGCCTGGTTGTTGTGTTTCTGTGTATAACCCACAGGTAGAATGTCTGCTCCCTGAGGCCAGGGGCCCTGTATAATCATCTTCAAGCCCCACTCCCCCTAATGACTACCAGGAAGTGATTGTTGAGACATTGACTTTAGAGTCCTGACCCTTGGTTCTACTGCCTCTAGACCAGGAGTGACAGTGACCTGAGGGGACACAAATCTTCAGTCATCTAGCTGCTCAGGATCTGGGGCTTTCTCAAACAGCAGTAATATCAGTTGACATGTAGTGGGCGTGCTGTGCCAAGCCCTGTTACAGGATTTGACATGTTAGCTCATCGATTCTTCATGCTTGCCCTGTCAATAGATGCACTTGATGCTCCCATTTTTAAGACGAAGAAACTGAGGCAGGGAAGAGAGGCCACTGCTGCTTGTAGTTATATTCTGCACATTATAAATGAATCCTTGCTGAACCGTAGCAGGACCAGAGAGGCAAACCACCTTTTAACCTTTGAAAGAGAGGTTACACTTTTGTGGGGGCGGCGAGGGGTTGGAGAGAGGGCAGCTGGAAGTTGTTAACCCAAGGCAAGTGCACTGGAAGATCCTGTTAGAGGAGCCTGTTGCTAAGGGCCATCCCATTGGCAGTTTTAGCAACTCCACATTGGTCACTGGACCCCCAATAAGGGCTGGCCCTTCTGCCACTGCTTGGCACAGCACTGTTGGCTCAGCACAGCAACCCCTTGCTGATCTTTGGCCTCCAGCACAGGATGCAGCCAGTACCTGAGGCCTATCAGTTTCCCTTTTGTAGGTGACACCACCCACCTACCATAGCTGCAGCCCATACGTCCATTCCTGACCAGTCTTCTGTTATTACCATTCCTGATGGGGTGGTTGTGGCTAGTCCAGGACCTGTGTTGGGCCTTCTGTGGTGGGTGGGAAGGACCACAACCGCATGATTATCTGCCCCCTTTAAAGCATTTCTTGGGGGCAGTGTTGGATACATATCCAGAGGGTATATATTTTTAAAGGAATTTGATTAATTTATAAAAATTCAAACTGGAGAGTTTAAATAATAAAACCAAGTAGTATAAAGACCCCCTGCCCATGTACCTACCGTTCAGCTTCAAGTTATCAACTCCTGCTTTATGGACTTCACTTCCTCAAATTATTTTTGTACTTTGAATGTTTGGCTTGCCCAGTGCCTGTAGATTCAACTCTGAGCCTGCTTACCAAGCCCACCATTCTGCGCTGCCCAGGGATCTTTACAAGAGCCCAGCACTTTCTCACCCCAGCTGCTCTGCATCCTGTTTATTCCCCTGGCTGAGAGACCCTCCTTCCTGTGGCCAGGGGCTGCTTCCCTGCTCACCCTCTGAGGACACTGGGCCTCCCACTGCCCCCTGCTCTTCATAGCACTCTGTTAGTAGTTTGCATTTGAATTGTTTGAGCTCCAGCTCCGGTTCCCTAGTCTGAGGCCCTCAGGGCATGAATGTTTGTGAATCAGTTGATTCCTTGCCTCACCAGGGGTGCTGTGGTTCTGTTCAGGCTCTGTGGTTATAGTGGGCTAACCTGGAGGGCATTCTCCTCAGAAGTGGAGAAAGTCCTAACACCACACAAGTGAAGATGCAGGCATCCTCACAAAACCGCTGCTGGGGCACATAAATTAGGTCATTTTTCTGAAAGCTTATTTGACAATCTGTTTATCTCAGTAATTTAAAATGATTCTTCAGGCATTTCCTCCAAGGCTATAAACAGGAGAGTGTTCAAAGCCTGGTGTTGATGAGGCTGCTCATCTCCACATCATGTCAGGAGTGGGACGAGGGGACAAGCCAACAGTGGGAACTGGGTTAAATTTGTTGTGGTAGGTGCAGATGGCGGGCAGGTTAGCAAGCAAGACGCCATGGTACAGGCTGTTTTGTTAAACAGACATCTTTGGTTGTCTAAGTGATTTCAATTTTCTTTGTTAATTTTTAGTACATATATGTGTTTTTGTTAACAATAAACATACATCTTTTTGTAATCGGAAATCTTAAAGAAGAGATAGACCCTGTCTGCCAATGAGAGGGAGGTGGCTTTGGTCACAGACAGCTACTATGAAGCGGAAAAGTCACCATGTGCTCTGCCTTCAGGGTGATGTCCTGTCTCATCTGGGCCCTGAGTGGCAGGCAGTACAACCTTCTCAAGATGATTCCATCCTTTCTACCCCTGCTAAGAAGCAGTCTCCTTTCAGTGTAAAGCTGTCTCTCCAGCTGACATTCCCTCTGTGCTGGTGTGAGAGCCTCAGCCAGATGCTTCCTGCTCTATGTCCAGCCTTCTGGTGACCATCATGGCTGGCTCTCCCTCTGTCAGTCTTTCTTTTCCCAATGGGAGGTTTGGCCATGGCCTCATCCCCACTTTTTGAGCCATGATGGCTCAGCTCAATGTAGTTCCTACTTCCTTTGAGTTTGTAGAGCCCTCATTGGGTGCATCTTGGCATGAACTGAGCAGATGAACTCTTGCTATTTTTACAATCATTATTATCTTTTTTTTTTTTTTTTTTTTTTACTTTGCCAACAGTATTATAAATTCCTTGAACATAGGAGCTGGCCATATGCCTCCACATCTCATTTAGCACCTAGTATGGTGCCTTGGCTTAGACAAAAGGTGCAGGTAGGGTTGTGGAAAGCAGTGCTGGCTTCTGTCTTTGTAGCCTGTCAGGGCTTTCTCTATCAGTGCTACTTAAACACTGAACCACTTCTCATTCTGGAGCCCCCCCCCGCCTATATTTTTAATTGAGACATTTATTTAAAGACAAAAGGGAGTCCAGACTGTTACTAGGTGGTTCAATTTAACAGATAGGCAAGTGAGTACTCAGTCATGGAGAACAAAGGGGAATGAGCTAGGATTCCGGGCTGGAAACCACCCACTGTGAGGGAGAGAAGGAGACGTGAGGGAGATGCTCCCCTCCACTTTAATACTGAATCTCTTCCTAATCTAGGCGGAACATGTTCACTGAGATCTGAAACGAAATGAGTCACCTGTCTCGAGGTAGATTTAGAGCACTGAGTCTTTAGAGAGGACATTTGACCTCTCTAAATCCTGGTTATCCTTACTTTGAGCTTTTTATTTTGAGAACTTTTCAAACATAACAGTTGCAAGGATAGTAGAGAGCCTGTGGGCACACCTTTCCCTGATTCAGTTCTGACAGGAATCTTCTTGGTGCTCATGATTAATGATTGGCAGCTGAGTTCTGTCTTGCTCCCTCCTTCTTCTAGAAACTTTGGCCCCACAGGCTGTCTCTGTGCGAATCTGCGTGGGGTGGGGGGAGTAGGTGGGAACAGGTGAGGTGTGACCTCGCTGCAGGTCAGCCTTTGAGCTTAGCCACTTGTGTCCAGTCCAGGAGAGGGACAGCAAGGAGGGTGAGTGGCGTCCAGGCCAAAGGCCCCTGATCAGAAAGGCCCCTGCATCTGGGGCTTCTACTGTTCCCAGCCTGTGTACCCTTACCCCTTCTGTGCAGGCTCCAGTGGATGTGGGAAGGCAGTGCAGTGCTTGTTGGTTAAGGAACGATTTGTCCCCATCCCTCCTGTTCTCTTCTGTTCTCCCCTTTCTAACTTCTCTTCAGTCTTCATCAGAGGTGACATTTGAAGAAGTGATCTGGCTGCTTTGTGTGGGATGGAGCTCCTGTTAAAAAGTAGAAAGACGTATTCTAAGAAGCCTTGATGGATCACCCTGGGCCCTTCAATCACCATTGGTCTGCTTTGATTCATGCTAGGGAGGATTCATGCCTATGCAAATGCTGTGGCATCCTTGCTGGGCTCTATAGTAGGAATTTGGGCACAAGGCCATTCAAATCCAAACCCAGGGATGGGGCAGGGACAGGGTCCTGGAGCCAGGGCTCAGGAGCTCTTGCTCGTCTCATGAAATGTTTCTTTTATTTATGAACTGTTTCTTTACATGAAATATAACCCACTACGGTCTACAACACAAGGACACCAATCATGAGCATGATGCTGCTAGGTGAATGTTTACACATATATTTGTCCCCATAGCCACCACTCAGACCTGTATCTTGGGCAGGACCATACCCAGCAGGCTCCTCTCTACGCTTCAGCCAGTGCAGACCCTGCTCCACTCCTCTGACTTTCCTGGCCAGGGACACATTTGTTCTTAAACTTCCTGTCATTGGAATCACACTCTATGCAGTCTTCTGTCTGGCTTCTTTTATTCATCATCTTGTCTGAATTTTGTCTTTGTAGGTAGCAGTCATTCTTAATTATGTGGTGTTTTATTCCATTGCATGACTTTTCTGTCGTACACCAGTGGATATTGGGGTTAGTTCCAGTTGTTGGCTCTGTGCATACAGCACCTGGGGTTTTAGGTCATATTTTCTGATGGGTACATATGCTTACTCTCTGGGCTCTGCACCCAAGACTGGGTCCAGGAGTGTGGCCTTCAGCTACAGCAGTGTCTGCCAAACAGTTTTCCCAGGTGGTACCAATTTACATTCCCACCAGGGAATTCTGCTTCAGCCATCCTTGCCAACATCTGGCATCTGCCTTTATAACAGGCATCCTTGTTGATCTTGATTGCACACTCAAATTTGATGCCCACTGGGGGTATGACAAAAGGAATGAAATGGGTGGTTTAGGAGAGAGAGATTTTTACAATTCTGTGTGTGTGTGTGTGCGTGTGTGCGCGCGCGTGTGCGCGCGCGTGTGCGTGTGTTTTGTATGTACATACACACAAGGAAGAGAGGAGAAAGACACTACACAGGGAGATGAGCCCTGCTTCTGTGCTGATTCTGAGTGGTGCAAGGTGATGATATGCAGTGTGTGTGTGTGGGGGGTGTCAACTCCTCCAAGGAGAAAAGCCCAAAAAGCCAGTGGGAGGTGCATGGAGCAAACCTGAAAGATCAATCAGCTGCAAGAACAACGTGGGTGGGCTGTCCTCATCCTCAGGTTGGGGCGCAGAGGAAGCTGAGCATGGGGTCCTGGCAGAGGGCTGTGGTGGGCAGAGCAGATGTGGAAAAAGACTAGGGTGAGAGGATGTGGGCACAGGGAAGCCAGTCCCAGCAGCTCAGGCCTGTCTCCACCTCCTGTTTCCATGAGCGTGTGCAGACCTTGTGGGTACAGTACTTCATTCCCTTCCCGATAACATTGGAGAGGAGTCCAGAACAGGAAGGTACTTTCCATACTCTCCTTGCCCAGAGATGGCTGTTACTGACATTTTGATCTGTTTCCTCCAGTTCTGTTTCTGTGTGCATATAACTTTATTTGTATATTTTGAATATGTAAATACATGTAGGTATATCTATAATTTCAAATGGAATCAGGCTCCGAGTTCAGTTTGAGTTGTGACTTTCTCAAGGCTGTGTTTGTCTCTTGGGTGGACTCTGTGCTGGAACTCTTGTGCCTGCATCCCAAGTTCCAGTGAGGCACAGACCACATACACACAGCACGTCTGACAGATGGGATTCTTCTACATAGTCAGGCCCTGCCTGGGTAGCTGAGGACTGGACCAACCTCTGTTTGTAGCAACAGATTTTTTTAAGGCTTATTAGTTACCATCCTCCAAAGGCTCAAGCTCCTCCAGGCTGAGGGGGACTCTGCAGCTGGGACTACTGGGAGTGTATTGTCACTCCCTGAGTGATGGCCTGGAAGGCCTCACTAGAGAGCACGTTCGGAGGTAAACTTCCTCTGGGCATCTCTGCACAGTCATCCTGAATGCTCGACATGAGCATTTTAGTTACTACCTTGTTAAAAGCTCCACTTTCCAAACATTCAAAAGCTCCAAACATTCAAAGAAGTAGGAGTAATAGAAAAACATCTCTCAGCCGGAAGATAACAACATATGGCCAGTGTTTCTCCCATTTCTCCCCACCCCTTCCTGGACTGTTTTAACTCATCCCAGGCACCGTATGATTTCAGCAGCCAGTACTTGAGTGCACATCTCTAAAACAGGGTTTCCTTCCACTCCCAAATACCACAAAATCAAGTGAGATAAGCATTTTAATAAATTCTTGGCTTGGCATTGAGTGTCCTTGCCACATGCTCGAGGCTAAAACTAGGGGAGCCAGAGTGGTCCCAGTCAGGCCTGGGAGCCCAGAGGCCAGCGCCTGACAGGGATCAAGAGGCCTCTCCAGCTCTCCTGGTCCTGTTGAGGCCAAACCTCAGAGAAGCTTGTGTAGTCTTCTGAACTAGCTCAAATAACAACATGCCCTTTTAAGGGCACTAATGTTTTCTTTAAGCATAGTTCTTTCATTGATCTAGTTCATTGGGAATTGAGAAATCTTGAGAGCAGAAATTAGAGCACTTAATCAAACAAACCGAGAGGAATGTGAAAAGAAACGTTTGAAGTTTCTTGTGTTTGGTATGATTCAAGTTTCTTTCTGCAAGACTAAAATAACCCTTTCCTACAATGTAGGTAGATGGTTAACTTCCGAAAATATATATTTTTATCTTGTTAAAAAAATACTTTTATGTTTCTTTAAAAAGTTAGAGAACCAAAATGCAGAGGTGTTATAACAAAGAAAAGGAAGAAGTGGCAGTCTGGGATATAGTTTGGCAAACATGCTTCCAACTACCTGTGAGGTCTAGGAGGCTCCGTCCCTGTCGGGGCCAGGTGTTTGCTTTGGTTATGGTTGGGGACTGTACAATTTGTGTCTCATCATTTCCTTCCTCCAGATGATACCATCTGGGGCACTGTGTGCAAGAAACTGCTACCTGCCACAGAACAGGAGAAGAACAAGGGAGGCACTGGTGGCGGCTCTGTAGCTATCTGGGGACCCTTAAAACATTAGTGCCCTTAAAAGGGCATGTTGTTATTTGAAGGTGGGCTGACTAGCTGAACAGTCCTGCAGTGGTGGAGGACAGGCAGGGGCTTTTCTGGCTCTGATATGGTGAGGCCTTTTCAGGTGTGTAGTGATGGAGGGGAGATTGCTTCGCCCAGTGCCTCTCTGACTGCAGTCAGACTGAACGGCCCTCTGGGAGAACTGGGAAATGTATGGTAGGCTTTTCAGCACACTCCAAAGGGTCAAAATTGCTGATAAAGCGGAAGCTTTCTATCTCCATGTTGACATTCAGGAAAGTTTAGATAAGTGAAGGAGACCTTTCTTAATAATAGCTGGCATTACATTGAATATTTCTCTATGGCAGAATCTGCAGTACTCTCTTTAGATGTTTTGTCATTTAACTTTTAATTATTTTTTTATTTTATCAAAGTGATGTATGCACATAAATTTTAAAAGTCAAGGAATGACGAAAGACTTACAAGAAAGTGTAGTGGTTCCTTGTTTTCTGAGTCCTCCCCTGTGACTCTTTGCTCTCTTGAGTCATCCTGTTTATGAGTTTTATGAGTTATCTGTTGACTTTCTGTATAGCTCCATTGTACAGCTGTTATTTCTGCTTCTGCTGTGTTCCGCCAGTGTTTTACCTTCTGGGTAAATGAATAAATGCTTATGTTTTATGTTTCCACAAATGATATTCACAGCTGAGCAGTGGCATACTAGAAAAAAATCGCCTTCTTAAAAATGTGCCTATTTTTCTGTGTTCCTGTGGCTAACTCTTTTCATCTTTCAGTTGCCTCTTGATAAAATTATCCCTATGCTCAGTGCTGCCAGACTGTCAGTTCCAGCTTTTCCCCTGGACCTGCTTTCTGGAGCCCTCATGGGCAGTGGCCAAAGGTGTGGTGAGGACAGCCCTCAGTGTGCTTGTCTCTTCAGTTGTACAGCTGCATGTATCCAGTGTTGGGTCTTGTTTCCTATCTCCTGTGTCTTGTTCTTTTGGTTCATTCCCTTGTTCCAATAATTCTGGAGAAGAGGTTCATGGGAGTTCAATTTCTGGAGGCTATATCAATCTGGATGTCTATAGATTTCCAGGTTAGAAGTACTTCTTCAGGGATTGAGAAACATGTTCCCACTGCTATCTCGTTTCCAGTGCTGCTGTTGTGATGGCCTAGTGCTGCTTTTAGCAAGCCTCCTGCTGACTTGCCTCAGTCTCAAAACTCACATCCTGCACTTCAGGGAAGGTTCCTTTGAATCATTTCATGGGAATCTAATTCCCTCCACTCCCTATGCTCACTCTCCCCAGTGATTGTTTTATTTTTTATATTTCTTTTTCTTTTTTTCTTTTTAATTTTTGTTTTGCCAGGTGTTTGAATGTTGGCCCTTTATCTATTATCTCCTGATATCCATCTCTTTGTGTTTTAGTTCTGCTCTCTGGGTGATTTTATCCCTATCTTTTCTGTCTAACATGCTTTTATTTATAAGAACACTTTTTTTTGTAATTTGACTTTTCATTTTATAGCATCCTGTTGTTAAATAGCTACAGCGTCTTATCTCTATGGATAGTATAGTTTTCTTGACATTTTCTTCTTATTGCAGAGTTTCTCATAGCTCCAAATGACATTTTTTATGGGGTCTTTATCTGCCACATTAGAGTGTCTGGAGCCCTTAGTTGGCTGCTCACTCCAAGAGAGGGTACTGTAAAGGTGAGTGGATGCTCTGTGTACCTGGACTTGTCTACAGGGAGGTTCACTAAAGTCTCATGTGGCTTGAGGTTCTCTGAGTCTTTCCTCTAGAGCATCGCCTTCCACATGCTGGGCTGTAGGATGAAGGCCTGGGTGCCAGCATGCTGGGCACTGCACTGGAGGAGGCCGCAGGCAGGCAGGTGGATGGGTCTCAGCAGTTAGTGTGGATCTAGTCACTCTGACGACCATACAGTCCACGTCTTTTGTTTTCCTCCCTGTACCTTATCAACAGAGTGGGTTGACTCTAGTCCAACAACTCTCCATTTTGTGCTTTCTAGAGAATACCTCTGTAGTGGTCTCCTGGTTTGGGGGTAGTTACCCAGTAGTGCGAACTAGGGAAGGGGATGTGGTGGCTTTTACCCAGGGATCCTTCCATTTATTTTCAGTCCCGAGCACCAGGCACGCCCTGTCCTGAAGCTTGTGAAGATTCAGATTAGCTTTGAGCCCTGCTTTCTTAGTTGGCTTGCTGTGTCCATCACCACGTGGTCATCAGCTTCCCAGTCTCTAAAAACACTGTTGTTGGCACCAATACTCTTGTTCTTCCCCTGTTTTTGTGAGTTTGTGTTAGAGAAAAACAAAATCTTTTTTTTCCCTTGGTTTTAGTGGTGTTTAGGGGTGGAACAAAATCAGATGTGCAGGTTCAGTCCCTCATTCCAACTTGGAGGTTAAATCTCATTTGATTTTATTTTAAAAATGAAATTGTTGTGGGGAATGTATTTATTTGGATTGTGACTTAAGCTATCTTATTTGTAAGTAAAGCAAATGCCCCTTATATGGCTTTGTTTTTTTCCCTCTTTTCAGAAGGCTAAAACATTATATTTTGAACTGTGTGTTTTTTATTCTGCATGATTCCTTATCCTCTCCAAATAAATTCCTGATTTTTAAAAATTTTGGAGCCTAAGAGAATGTAATATTTTGGGGGAACAAACCAGAATTACAGTGAAAAATAGGATCTTTCTGAATTGAAAATGTGAAACCCTTACATGTGATGAGAGTCAGTGAAGTTTGCGTTTCGCTGTCAGTGCCGATGTGGTGGTTTGCTTTCCAACTGGTCTACCTTCATTTGGGGCCCTTCTCCTGGAGGCAGGCTCATGGGATTCCTTGGTGCTAGAGCTGGGCACTCAGCTCTGTCCTCATCCACATGTGATGTGTGGTTCCAGCTGACATTTGCGAGGGGTCGGTGGGGTGGGGCGGGGTGGGGGTTGGCAGTGGGAAGGGCACAGTTCACTTGTGCAGGCTTGAGCTGTGCCTTATCGAACATAGAGCACCCCTGGGCTGCACCACAAATGCTGGGAGCTTGTCCCCAAACATGCTAGGGCCATTGCACGGGCCTGGAGTGAGGGTCAGATGGGCACTGCTGTGAGCATTCCGATAGGGAAGCAGGACTGCCAGAGCCTCGCCCCTCGATCGTCTGGTCTGGGCTTGAGCTGCTGAGGACTTGGATTATCAGGACACCTTTTCTTGTCTCTGGTAGATGGCTAGTAAAAGTATGGTAGCAATCTTTTTTAATCTGGCAGAATCTTTTTCCCTTTATGGTATCTGCTTTTGATGGTGTGCTTAGGAAAACCTTTCTCATCCTGCTGTTGTGTAACTATTCTCCTGCCATCATCTACTTTTATGATAGGAGTTTTCATACATATATAAGATGAAGGGTCACACGTGAGCTGCAAGCTCCTGTACCATGTGCATGTGGCAGTTCACCAGGAGGCTTCTTTTAAGGGACTGGTGGGGGTGACATAAACTGCCCTATTAGAGGTCAGTAGGTTAATGGTATTGTGGTTCTCAAATCAGAAATTTCCTCTGGGCTGTCATACAGATGGATGGGCAGAAGGCATCCTGTGTACCTGAGGTCAGGAGGATGAGAGTGTGACCCAGGGAGGAAAGAACCATCCTGTTCTAGACACCAGCAGGGGACAGAGGCGCTCACTCTCCTGGGAATTCAAGCAATTATTCAGCAATGAGAAGAGAAGCAGTGAAGAGGGTGGTCTCAGGAGAGGTGACAGGGCTCTCAGGTGTGGACCAGGGTCCTTTGCAATGCAGTGTGGACGGGAGGACTACACAGGAAGAAAGCAGGGGAGGCTGCTTAGAGCTTCTCTCCCTCAATATGCCTGTGCAAAGGCCCTTCCTGAGAAAAGGCCCTCCCGTGAGAGCACACTTCCAGGTGGTTCAGAGTTTCCATGGGAGAGCAGCTCTGCCTGAGGGAGCTGTACGTAACTGACTGCTGTCATCTTCTAGGAAGGGGGTGACACAAACATCACTGCTTGTTGGAGGGATTTGGGTGTAGTCTTACTATGCAATAAGGTGGACCATTCTCTGACTGATTTAACACAAGTTAGTGCTTCTTGTTTGCTGAGCTCCTGATAATGTTAACTTTTGTAATCCTGTGAAGAATGAACAGCCCTGTGAAGAGGACTGTCTTCCCTCTACAGAAGAGGACATGTAGGCGCTGCAAGGTGGTGTTTTATCCAGGGTCAGTGGCTGGTGGGTGGAGTGGTGAGGGGTATACCAAGGCATTAGCACACTTCGAGCTTGTGTCCATGCATACCTTCCCAAGGGCACACAGTTTGCTGGGTTTTTGGCTTTATCCTGAGCTGATTTGGATGACAAAGACTAGGACTAGAGTCTGATTGACAAATTGAGTTTCCCAATTTGGAGGCAGGTTGGAGGTGAGGGAAAGCAGGCCATGACGAGGCCGGGCCTGTCCTCACACCCTGGCCCCTTCTGTGTACCTCCCTTCATCCTGGCTACAGCCCTTTCAGAGCACTCCTTTATGAAGAGGATGTGTTTAGGGGGTGGCGTGCCTCTTTGAAGACCCAGAGCTGGTGAGTGGCCAGGTCGGAATTGAAGCCCTGGTCTGTGTGATTCCGGAATCCAGGCCCTTCATTCTCTTTGTACTTCCTGACAGGTCCAGCTGCCCAGCACTTCCGTCTACCGCAGCACATGCCTTTCCCTGGTCACCCTGGCCTCTGCAGTTTGGATGTGGTTGTTTGAGGCTTGGTTTCCTCTGTTTCTGCCACGCTGATTCTCAGGTTCTGCATGTCATGTTCCATCAAAATACATGGCATTACCACTCCTTGTATTACAAGTAGCCAGTTTTTCGTCTGATGCTGATTATTGCCTGCTGAGTACAGAGGTGAATGCCATAATCTCTGCTCTCAAGGTTGCTCATAGGATAGCAGAGCCAACTGACAGGAAGTCAGCGATTTCCACAGGAGGAGCCATGGGTGTGGTCAGAGTGACCACAGGTTTTCCGTAAAATAGAGAGCGGAGTGCCCGAGCAAGAAGGTCAGAGTGCTCAGCAAACAGGGCCGGTGGCATAGTCGGGCAGCAGGGCCTAGGACAGTGTGCAGTATGGGCGAGGGAGGCATGGCCATAGCCTGGGTTGCTGTCCACACTCACTGCCAGCTGTGTGGCTTGAGGAGCTGGCAGAGGTGGCGGGGTGGGAATGGAACCTGGAGAGAGGCCCATCCAGAGGGGACATCATAGGTGCAGTGAGAGATGGGGTGAGGATTTGAACTTTAGAGAATAGAGATTAGAATTGGGAACTGAAGAGGGAGTTTTCAGGTTTCCAGTCTGAGCGATTGGTGGGCACGGAGCTAAGGTTTGCAGGGTATTTTCTTGGCATGGCACTGCCTTCTGCTCAGGCGAGGTCTGTTACAGTAAAGGCCTCATCCAGTCCCTGGTGAGGGAACTCACAGGGCTTGTGTAATGGGTCAGGTCCTGCCTCAGGAGAATCTGGTCTAATCCAGGTACCAGTGGAACCCTGACTGAGCAGACAGGTGTAACTGTGGTGACCAGGAAGAAGCTAGATTGAAGGAGCTCGTGGAGTCCAGGTCACAGCAAAAGGCTATGTGCTCTGAGCTGGTATCAGGCCTCCACCCATCTTCTCAGAGGGCTGGTCGTGTCCGGGCAGTGGCCACCACACAGAGCCTTTCTGTTTTGGCACTAACATCTCCCTGGCAGCTTTAGGTTTGTTGGTGGCTGCCTTGGTGTTGGAACTGTGGCAAGATGGCCATTTAGGGTCTGCTCTGGTGAGCCCTGACACTGGTTTTGCTCCCTGACCTCCCCCAGCTGAGACCTCAGGGCTGGTTTGTGTGGGGGCAGAGCTCATCTTAAAGTATTGGTTCTTTTCAGTTGTGTTTCTGAGGCTGTAACCTCCATATTTGGGGTTGTCTCCTTGTGTGGTAGTTTGCCTTTGTTTAGGGACAGATGCTGGAAGGGATTTGTTGTTTTCTGGAGGTGGAGGCTGAGAAGTGATTATTCAGGTTTGGCTGTTAATGGCAGGCATTCTGGGGACCAAAGCAAAGCCCAACTCAGGAAGAGTGGAGGGGGCTTTGATGATCAGCCAGTCCTTCCCCTGTGTGAGACTGCTTCCAGCATGGGACTAGGCCCCGGTGACAGCCTCATATAGTGGACATGTTAAGTCCTGAGTGCAAAGGAGGGACACCACACCTAAGCACAGGTATGAAATGCTATGCGACATGCAGTTAGAACCCTGATAATAGACGGGTGCCTCTGATAAAATGCTGAAATGGTTGAAAAGGCAAGGACAGGCCCACCTCCTTGGGGGAAAATGTAGGATAGTAACAGCAGAACTGCCTGGTTTCCTTTCTGCCTCATCTTCTGTTTTATGGATCACGATCTGCAGACTACAAACAGGAGCAAAAACATTTTTTAAAATATGGTTTGCAGAACTGAAAACAGTTCTCAGGGTGCCTGCTTATTCTTTAGCCAACAAATAACACAGAACCAGTTTGGGCAGGCTCTGAGCACAGCAGTGGAGGGGACCAGTGCGTGACATTGGCAGTGTGCTGCCTCACAGGGCCCTGGTGCCTGGCCAAGGAGCCGCCTTTTTCCTTTGCTCTGTACGTGCAGCCCCTTTCATAGCTTATAGACAGAACTGGACGTTTATCTCAATTCTGTTTCCTGTTATTAAGGTGTGTGTTCTAGCTTGTGAAGATATGCCTGTGTTTGGCCTCTAGTGTTGTCAGTGCTCCTCAGACTCTGAGTCACTGACAGCGGTGCCCATGCAGTCCCTGTGCTCATCTGTGATGTTGCCCTGACCAGGGCTCCTCCAGCAGATGCTCTGGCACCTGGTACCTTCGGGCCTGCTGAGGTCCCCCCACCTCAGAGCTATTACAGTAAGTTTGTGTCTGTGTCTTGTCTCTGTGTATGTGCCAGGTGTCTTTGCTGGTGTCAGGATGCAGTGTCTGTGTGGGGCCTATCAGTCTGCTGACCCGATCAAAAATGGCCAGCCAGCAGCTTGGAGGACTGCTTTTATCTAGCCAGGAGCCTAGCTAAGCCCTTGGGGATCACTGCTCTTAGGCACAGAGCCCATCTGTGTAATTGAGTCTCATCCTCAAAGCCCTCAGCAGCCCTCTCTGCCTCTCTCTGCCTCACACATTGGATCTTGGCTCAGCCTTCTATCTGTGAACTCTTCACTGTCCACCTAGTCAGCCTCCACGCTGTCCTGCTGGCTGGCAAGGCTCCTCTTGCCGTCTTCACTGCTCTGCTCTGGGTCCCTGCATTGGTTCCTGGCTCTGTGGCAGGGTGTGCTGTTGGAAGGTGGGAGAGGAACAAGTACTGTCCTGGGGGTCACAGGTGAGTTACCCTTCTGAAGATGGGTCTGCTCAGTCACTTCTCTTGTCGGAAATGCTCAGTGACTTAGAGCCTACGAGGTGACATCTCTCAGTCACCACATGTGGAATGCTTGCCCCATGCCAGCCTCATCACATCAGTGCCTGGTCCTCCTGGCCTGCCAGCCTTGCTTCTCCATGCGTTGCATCTCAATTGTCCTCATCATTTCTCTCACCTTTCTTGTGGCTGCGGTCACATATTTCCTTGTGCGTGCATCTGCTCTACTCTGGGTGCTTTGCCAGCAGGATTCTGTTGCTGCCTCCTCACCACAGGCTTGAGGAAGTAGATGGGGTAGGGACCCCAAACTCACATATGTTGAATGAGCTATCTAACAGTGTTGTGAGTCAATGTCATTTTATTTTTCTTTATACAGTAATGCAGACTTTTCCTTCTCTTGACATTTAGCATCCTTTCTGTGATTTCTGTAAGGATCACAGACCTGATCCTGCAGCCCCATGTGCACACTCTTTCAGTAGCCTGGGGTTTTTTCGTTTGTTTGGAGTGGTCAGAAAGCTTTCTAGCACCAGCTGGACTGGGCTTGTTTTACTCTCTCTGGTGAGGCAGCAGAGCCCCAAAATACTTGTTCATTTGTTTATCAGTAGGCCCAGCACTGGGGAGACAAGTAAGAAGGCAGGCCGTGAGCAGACACGCCAGGCCTCTCAGCATGCAAGCATAATATGACCCTTCTCTTCTAACAAATGCGCATGTGTTCTTATCTTCGTGTGTGTGTTGGGGGGTGGTGTTATATGTGTGCTGCTGTTTAGAGGGAGCTTATGTTTAGCCAATGTGCATGTCTCTATCCCAACAGAGCATCAGATGTGTGATAAGATTCACTCTCCTACTGTACTTGTGTAAGGAAATGTGTTTTTAAGATGTTTTCCACCTGTATGTGGTCTGTCTCCTCCTGCCCCCAGCGAAAAGTTATTGAAGTTGAGACTTATCTTCTGAGTCCCATCTGGAGAACTTGCATGTCCTGCATAGGGACCTTTGCCTTGAGAGGGAGTGAGAGATGACTTTTCATGGTCCCTTTATTTTACAGAGGAGGAGACCAGAGCTGAGGTTCCACTGCTCTTAATGCCAGAATTGGGTGAGGACCCAGGCCACTCAGAGGGCAGGAAATAGAGGCTGGCTGGCCACTCAGCCTTCTAATATGCATTTGATTTTGTGCTGGTTGTGAGTGATCTGTAGGGCCTGGCCCCTCTGTCCCCTCATGCTGGGGGTGGCTGCTTTGCTTTGTTGTGATAACCAGCTTTCCTGTTCTTTCTTATGGCCCTGCCCTCTTATGTCCTTGTTCAGGTGTCTTTAATCACGCTATTGAGTGCCCTCCCCAGACCTCAGCAAGGCTGGTGTATGAGGGACAGGCCCCTCCCCCTCAAAGGTAGCTGCTGTTGCAGGGCCTTCTGGGCACGACCTTGCAGGAGTGGACTCGTAGGTATACATCAACATCTCTTCTCCTTTTGTCTTTCAGTGAAGATGCCATGAGAAAAGCTGGTGTGGCCCACAGTAAATCCAGCAAGGATATGGAGAGCCATGTGTTCCTGAAGGCGAAGACCCGGGTAAGGCCCTGGCGGGTGAAGCCTCTCTGCCTGGGGAGTAGGGTTGGGGTGGCTCCTCACTGATTGATCCCAGGCACTACTGGCTTTGCCTGCAACACTCTGGATCTTGTGTCCACTGTGCAGATACAAGGAGGGTACAGGGGGACTCTCAGGACACAGGCCCAGGCTCTGACCCCAGACCTCACTGCCATCACCCTTCATTCGTGATTAGCTCCCATGAATCTTGTAGGGCAGTCACTCAGGGCGCCCTGCTGCTCCTTCAGAAGGAACAAGTGCTCTGAGTAAGAACTGGCTCTAGCCTTAGCCTTCCGAGGTGGTTCTAACCTAAGCCCCACAGGGCCCCGACCCATGGGCCCGGAAAAGTTCCTGTTCCCTTTAGTTAAATGATGAAGGTGATGCTGGTGGAGATTGAGGCCTTGATCTAGGAACTAGGTAGGAATATCACAGGTGGAAAAGTTAGGGAGGGTTTTTACTATGTGAGCTCTTGTCTTGGGCCAGGCTGTACGGGCTTCATGGGACTACCTCCTTCTATCCATGTGCTCTCCCTGCAGTGGAGCTGTTTTAGTAGAAACGAGACAATAGGCAAAAAGAAGCCAAGCTGCTTGTCTAAGGTTACCTAGATTCTACTGATGCCCAGGGCTTTTGTTCTATACTACACCTGCCCTCTCTTCCATGCAGATCCTGACCTCTGACCCTCCTCTGCATTGGGTGCACTCTGGTCATCTTGTGCCCAAGTATAGTGTTGGAGTTCTAGGACATGTTTGTGTGTCACGAATTAAAAGTAGTTGTTATTTATGGCCCTTGATTGTATATTAGCTTGGATAAACCAACTGTCAAGACATGTAGAGGTCAGTTGGGGAAATTTGAATTGAATATGGTCTGAACATTTAGATAAGGTGAACATTTTGTGAAATAGAGAGATAATAGATCACTGGCTGACGAAAGCAGGTTCCAGAACAGAAACCATCTGTACAGTCTGGTCTTAGAGATCAGAGCACATGAGTATATGTGAGCTCTGTTCCCTGGATTTATATAAGTATTTTCTTTTACAACAACTTTATTGAGATCTACTTCACATACTATACAATTTACCCATTTAAAGTTTGCGATTCAGCGGTCTTTAAGATATTCATTGTTGTCTAACCATCACCACAATCTAAATTTTATAACATTGTCTAAAAGAAGCTTCGTACCCATTTAGTGTCGTGCTTTATTTGTCCTTGACTCTTAGCCTTAGGCAACCACTTACCTGCTTCCTGTTGCTGCAGATTTGCCTTTTCTGAACTTCTCATATAAATGCAATCATACTATATGTGTTTTTGAAAATGGTTTCTTTTATTTAGCAAACTATTTTCAAGGTTCATCCATGAACCATGTTGTAGCATGTTCTTCATTCCTTTTTATAGCTGAATAATATTCCTTATACGGATATGCCACATTTTATTTATCCATTCATCAGTTCATGAACATTTGGGTCGTTTCTGCCTTTTGGATATTGTGAATACTGCTGCTATAAACATTTGTATACAAACTTTTCTGTAGACATACACGATTTTATTCTTCCTGTTTGTACACCTAAGAGTGGAATTGCTGGGTCGTATGGTAACTCTGTTTAACATTTTGAGAAACTTCCAGATTGTTTCCCAAAGCAGCTGCATCATTTTACATTCCCACCAACACTGTATGTGGTACTAGTTTCTCCACTCCTCATAAACGCTTGTTATTGTATTTTTTATTATAACTATCATGATCATTATAAAGTATCTCATTGTGGTTTTTATTTGCATTTCCCTGATGACTAATGATATTGAGCATCTTTTTTATGTGCTATTGGCCATTTGTATATTTTCTTGGGAGAAATGATTATTCACAACCTTTGCCCATTTTAAAATTGGGTTCTTGGTCTTTTTCGTTAGATTGCTAAAGTTCTTTATTTTGGATACATTTCTTATTAGATATATAATTTACAAATATTTGGGGGGATGAGACGTTTTTATTGTTTTTGTTGGTTTGCATTTTCTTAAAAGAGATTTGATGAGGCCTTATTGAATTTATTTCAGCTTTTGAAATGCAGAACTTGTTGGTTCAATATTGTTATCTGTCGTTTCATAAAGAGCTACCCCAAAACTTAGTGGCCTAAAGCAATGAGTTATTTCTCCTGATTCTGTGGGTCAGGTCTTGGGGCAATCAGAATTGCCTGTTTGACATCCTGCTGGTCTTACTTGTGACCTCTCATGCAGCCGCATTCAGCTTGTAACTGTGCTTGGACCACATATTGTATGATTGCCTTTGTATAAAATACGAGAATAGGTAAATCTCTAGAGACAATGTATTAGTTTTCTATAGCTGCTTTAACAAATTACCACAGACTAGTCATGGTTTTTGCCTTTTGGTCCAAGGCTCTGTCCTTGTCATCTTTCCTGTTTTTGAAGAGTAGCACATGTTTGCAACTGAGTAGTTTTATCAGCCTATTTCCTGCTAGTAGAATTTTAGTTATCTGAGACTCTTTTTTGATTTCATCCAGTTTCTGTTCCTTTCAGTCCAAACTGGCAGTGTTCCTGCTATATAACACTTAAAAATCTTGTGGGTCTCCTGTGTGACAGTATTCATGTCATTAGACAAGAGGTTTCTTCTCAGATCTTTTCCTGGATAATTTAATTTCTATTCCTGGTTTCTGTGAAATGTTTGAGGGGATTCATGAATTACATGCCTAATCTCTTTGGCACTAAGAAAATTTGCCTGGCCACACCCTAACAGTGAATATCTTAATATTAGCTTTTTTTTGCGCAATTTGAGTAACCTGAGAATTTCTCAAATCAAGTCCAAATTTCTTTTTGCTTAATGGTTCTTCCCTCAATTATCTCTCTCCTCTTGCATTTTACCATAAGCAGCCAGAAGAAACCAGGCCAGACTTTAACACTTTGCTTGGAAATCTCCTTAGCCAAATATCCAAGTTTGTTGCTTATAACTTCTGCTTTCCCCACAACTAGGATACAATTCAGCAAAATTTTCTGTCACTGTATGACAAGGATTCTCTTTGTTCTAGTTTGCAGGAACATGTTCCTCATTTCCTCTGAGCCCTCACCAGAAACACCTTTAACGTTGATCTTTCTACCAACGTGTTTTGTTTTAAGCGATACATGTATTCTCTAAGGTGATAGGAGCTTTCTCTACCAGGTTCCTCACTTCTTTCTGAGTCCTAAGTGATAGAATCTTTAACATCCATTTTCTACCAACAGCACTGCCTCACTCGCTTCTTCCTGCCATAGTGAAATGGGTGTTAGATTGAAAGAGCAAGACTGTGTCTGAGATGATGCCTTATATTTGTATTTCTGAGTGTTTCAGTTTTCTTACAGGGCCAGTTGGTCAGGAGTTCACAGAGTAAGGGCCTGCCTTCTCATATAGAGTTCTTTTTTCATTTATCATCCAATGGTTCCATCGTTTAACTGAGCATTGTAAAGTAGTAATTGTCCTTATTACAGCTTTTCTTCTACATTTATGAAATGGAATTTTTCTGCAAAGAAGAGTTTTCTTTCTTTTATCACCAGGGCTAATTGGTTGCTTGAAACACAGCCTGTTTGGTACCACCAGGAATGCTTTCCTATCCATCATTTCTTTCCAGGGCAAGGAAAGATACCCCCTTTGATAAACCTCCAGAGTAGGGCTTAGGAATGAGGATAAGGATGAATTACCTGTCAGTAACATTATGAGCTTGAGGCACTGTATCTAGTGTGTTTCATTCCATTGTAGTTGTTCATTTTGTTGCTTAGACGATCCCATCCTCATTCAGTGGCAACCCCAAAGCACTGTCCTGTCCCTCTTAGAGCCCCTTGTCACCATCTCTTTTGTCTTTTGTAGCTGGATGGCCCAAGGCCTTAACCAGACACCAGACATTGACTTGGCAAGCTCCTAGTCCTGTCTGCTCATACTTGGCCACCTCATTTCCTGAGCTCACTACTACCACCTTCCTTGCTTCCCATAGTTCATGGAGCAGCCTCAGCAGGTGGTCCACATGCAGGATCCCAATTCTGGGGCTCCTTCATTCCCAGCGCACTCTCTTTTCTACCAGAAATTGGTGGGGTTAGTCAGAAATTGAGGATGTTGACAGCACCCCCTGAGTGTCCAGCAGAACCTCACTGTCCTTTTCTGTACCCACTTCCTTTGACATGCTTAGCATCCATCCCAACCTTATTATTCCCCCTAGGCCTTTTACCCTCCTAGTTCTCTGTTGATTCCCCTGGCTTAAAAAAAAAAATGTGGTGAGGTGAAGTTTGGAATAGATGAAGGATAATAAAAATTTAGAAAGTGTGCGTATAGTTTTACATTTATCTGAGACCACTCATTTTATTTCCCTTTCCCTGAGATGTTCCTACGACAGAGGTTCACTGAGTGTCCCTAGGCTCACAGGCATGTATCTTGGGCAGTACCATCACAGATACTGGAGCTGGGTCCTGGGTCTCATCAGTCTGCTGTTAAGTGGACTCTCTGTCAGTGACTTAGGAGGTGGGTCATGTGAGGAGAACAGAGAGTGAAAGCTTTGCCCTTTCAAGGCTGCCTTGCCAGCCAGACGATGGGCATTTTGAGGAGAGAAAGGATTGTATAGCTTCTGTGAAACTAGATTTTAACTCAGACAGATTTTAATTTTGTTGACGACAGGACAAACTCACAGTAATGATTTCCCTGGAACACCCGGGAGTGTGTCCTTGGTTGCAAAGAGGACAATTGGTGGAAGGCAGGCCCTGCTGGGCAGTTCCATAAACACAGCAGCTGGGCAGCTGGGACAAAGACAGCCCTAGGCAGTGGCCTTCACCTGCCACCCTTGAGTGGCCTTGTGTCCTCTTCCTTGCCTGTGTAGTCAATTTAGAATAACATAGATCTCCAAAAGCAGAGCCAGGGACCCACTTCCAGATTTGCATGCAAGTGTGACGTCAGCAGTGAAAAAGCAACAGGCTGGCTAGTAAAAGCAGAAGTACTTGAATGCAGATAGTGCAAAGGCAAAAGCAGCCAGCCCATGACTACTTCTGATATGCCTTGGAACCTTAGGACATTTCCTCATCCTCTTTAGACCTACTGTCCCCTCTGAAAAGAATGGTACCTGAGCTGGCTCTTGAGCCTCTTAGTTAAGTGTTTACAGCAGGGCGGAAGGAGCAGCAGTTTGAAGTCTCTGGGTACCCTTTTTGTTTTTCTGTTTCTCTGTGCCATTTGTTGGCCTGCTGTAACTCAGCACAGACAGCTTTTCTCTGAGATCTGCATTCCAGAGGAGACCGAACTAAGCAGAGCTTTGCCATCAGGGCAAGTGGGCCTCAGCACGGTGGCACGGGAGTTTAAGGAGGTGGCAAAGGGGAATTACATGGCTTTACTTCATCTGGCATTAAACTGCTTCCTGTGTTTACTTTTAGGACGAATACCTTTCTCTCGTGGCCAGGCTCATTATCCATTTTCGAGACATTCGTAAGTAAAATTTTATATTTCTGGATGGTTGTGAAAGCTGGTGCTGTCGTGTGGTAGTGGAGACTTTCTTGGGCACAGTGCTTGAGTTAGAATGTCTGTGTAAAAAGCTCCTGCTTTCTGGGATGTTCTTTATTACTTTGCATTTGATTCCATCTCTCCCATCCTCCCAGAGCCTCAGCCTCAAAAATACTGCTTTTACCATAATGGAAATGTTAGCCTCAAAGTGGTTTCAACTGGACTGCTGTTTCTGCTTGTCCATTTAACCTTTTTTAAAAGAACCATTACGTTTATCTCTAGGCAGTTCTTAAATAAGCAGTTTACCCTAGAACACAAACTTCCTTCTCTAATAGTTGGTTTTATTGACCCAGGGAGGCCTGACCTAAATGTGTTTCTGTCAGGTTGGAAGCTTCTAAGGCCAACTTCCTAAGTCCTGCCTCTAGCTCCCTGCCATGATAAGGATCGCCCAACCCCTGCCTCATTCTGGCTCCTCTGATTCTCAGGGTCCTGCTCTGGTCCTGTCAGCCAGTCCGAGCAGCAGCTTTGGCTCTTCAGAGAGTTAGGGTCCTGGTGGTCTTTAATGTGTTATGTATGAGCATGTAGACACTAAGCGTTCCTGTATGGCTGCAGTCTCTAGAGGAAATTGGCTGGCAGGGCACTTTGTGTTTTCAGCCAGTAGTGCCTCCTACCTGCCTACAGTTGTGTGACCATGGGAGATGGTCTTCTGACACAGCCTGTCCTTGGAGCAAATCCAGTTGCTGTTCCCTGTGATTGTAGAGGCGGCTACATCTTCAGTGTCAGTAATCCCAGGCTAAAGAAAAACCCCGGAGCCCCTGTGTGGCCAGTAGGTTTTGCTTTTTTCCACACTAGCTTTTTACCAGAATGTCTAGCAAGGTGACCTTTACTGGATTTTTTCCCCCCCTGTGTTTGGGAAGATACTGTGGAGTATAGAACATGAGGAGATGGGACTGGGAGCCTGGGGAATGAGCAGCCTGGATGAACTGCCCTGGTTTGTCCTGGCAAGGGGCTCTGCTCATCGGGACTGGGTGGCCTGTTCATAGGTGTCCCTGGCATGTTGGCACACACAGTGCTGTGGGCTACTGTGTCCACAGCTGCCTCACCAGCTCTTCGGGGGAGTGTAGAAGTGGTACGGCAGTTCCCTACCTGGTGCTGCTAGATCTGGCTTTGAGCCAGCCTTGGCCAGCCTCATTTAGAAAATGGAGATGCTCCCTCACCAGAGCAGGCTGAAAATGGAGGTGTTGTGGAATTCCTAGCACCATTCTGGGTCCATCGTGGATCCCTATGGCTTTCTTGTTTGCTGCTCAAGGCCCATGCTGAGGTTTTTTTGGACCTGGGAAAGGAGAGCTAGAATAGGCCCAGAGTAAGTGAGCTCTACCTGGGGACAGTGTTCTGGGGGCCCAGGTTTGACCTTGAGGCAGTTTGGCACCCTCTTTCCCCAGGCCCCCTTGTGCGTCAGCACTGCCAGGAATAGGATGTACCAAATATTCTCTCTCTCTCTCTCTCTCTCTCTCTCTCTCTCTCTCTCTCTCTCACTCCCTCACTCTCTCACTCTCTCATAAATTTACTCATGCTCTGAAACTCTGAGGTGTTTTATCTAGTTTCTAAGCAGGGCAGCTCAGTTTTAGCAAATGATCTCTGGGTAAATTCCTATAAAACTGACTTACTATGGAAATATGTGGTTATATAAAACTTTTACTTTTTTTTTTTTATAGATAACAAGAAATCTCAAGCTTCTGTCAGTGGTGAGAATTTTTCCTTTTTGAATTAAAATTGATCCCAACCTTGGATCTGGGACAGCAGGAATGAAATAATGGCTCCTGCGTGTGCCTGGGGTTACGCTGTTACTAGAGGAGAAAGTTCACAGAGAGAAAAGCTCTGGCTGACCGTGAGAACTGTGGAGCTGCACCCCTCCCTCCCCATCCTTCCTCTTCCTGGCAGTCTGTGCCGTCATATGATACTGCCCCATTGCGTTTCACTTAAATACTGTTTTTGACCAACAAAAAGATTATAAAAACTCACATAATTATTGAGACCTTGTCTAAAATTTTGAGCTCTCTGGGAGAGAACTATTATGGCATATTCAGTCTAATAGTAGTAGTTCTTAGGGAATATCTGTGAATTCGCTTTCTTAAGTTTCTAGTTTCTTTGTAACTTAAAAACTATCTTTTTTTTATTATTATTTTTTAATTCCAAGGCTTTATCACTTAAGAGGAATGCTATCTGATGGTTCATCCCTAATTTCACTGACTGAGCTGCCAATGAAGTAGTTTAGTCTAAGATGGCCAACTAAACCCTGACCTGTTGGGAAGGGAGTCAGCCTGCTATGCTGTTTGTCTTAACATAGGCAGCAGAGCTGTATATGCCAGATGCCAAGCTAACTGCATCTGCCTGTGTGGACCCTGTCTCCCCTCAGGGTGTCTCTGCATATTCAGTGATTCTTAGCTAGCTGGGGCCAGGTGGGATCAGAGTACATGACTGGGAGAATTCTGGGCTCTTGGCATTGAAGCATGGGGTCCTTTGGCGCCCAGTTCTGTGGCAAGGTGCCCAGGCCAGGCCATATCTGTCTGTAAGTAGTCTTTTGCTGTGAGCCTACACTTATGAGTGTGTGACAAGAACCTCAGGTTCCTTGTCCTGAGTCACAGAATTGCTCACTGACCTGAGTCGCAGACCTTGTGGATTTGGCAGTGTCATAGTGCCCCTTGGCACTGTGTGGACCCCTTTTTCATGTTTTAGCTTTTGCTGGTGCGGTAGCCCTGGGTGTAGGAGTCTATCTTAAGAACTGCTCCTCTGTGGAAGTCGTGCACAGATTAGCAGAGGTGGGCTTTTGGTATGCAGGGGGACATGAAACCTCCCTGGAGAACATCTGCCTGTCCCCCTGGCTTCTCTGGCCCCTGTGTTCTTGTTACTCGAAGAAGGGCTTTTGTGTGCTCACACAGCAGGAAAGGTTGTACAGCCAGGAGGGGTAGGGGCCGCTGCTTACCCTGAAGGGCAAGTTAGTCCCTCAACATTAGGACCCTGGCACAGGCCAGACCAGGACTATGGCACATGCTTCCTGCCCAGCAAGGCTCACGGTCCAGAAGCAGTAACAAACATGCTCGACATCTTGTCCCCTGGGCAGTTGGGCTTGGGTTTGGGAGGCTTTCAGGACTCTGTTCTCTCACCATTTAGGGCTTTGAGGGAGTCTAGCCTGGAGACAGCATGGGACAGGTGTTCCATGAGGCCTCATAGCCTTTGGAGCCTCGCCCGACTCAGTGGGCGCTTCCTTGAGACGCTGTGTCCTTGTGTTCCCACAGACCCTATGAACGCACTACAGAGCCTGACTGGAGGACCCGCTGCAGGAGCAGCTGGAATCGGCATGCCTTCTCGGGGCCCAGGACAGCCCCTGGGCGGGATGGGAGGTCTTGGTGCCATGGGCCAGCCGATGTCTCTCTCTGGGCAGCCACCCCCCGGCACCTCAGGGATGGCACCCCACGGCATGGCTGTTGTGTCTACGGCAGCTCCACAGAGTGAGTACCAGACTTCTCAGAGAACCTGCCACACTCTCTGGTGGCAACACAGATTTTATTCCTTTGCTTAAGATGGTATCGAGAAGAGCCTGAGAGAAGCTCCAAGGAGTTCTGTTTTTTTATCTTTTTGTCTCTGTTGGTGTGGGCTTCCAGAAGGGTTAAATGACACTGAACCCCTCCTTTTCCCCCTGGGTGGGAGTGGAGGACTCTTAAGGAGGTTGGGGTGGCATGGAGTCACATCCAAGGGCTTGTGTTTTGTAGCCAAAATAGACAGTTATGTCTCAGGGTGTTCTCGAGGCCTCAAAGAAGTGCTGTCAATGCCAGACTGTCCTGATCTCAGGAGCTGTTTCTTCTAGTGCTGCCCTTGCCCTCGCTGCGCTTCTCTGCAGGACACAGCCCTGTGTTCTCTCCGCCTCGCCTTGGCTACCAGGAGCTAGACTGCAGCACAGGCCTCTTTTTCCAAGACCTGTTTTAATGAACCTTTGGTTTTCACATTTATTCAGTACTTGTAATGTACTTCAGGACCACAGAGTGCATCCGTACTTTTTTCCCCTCTATACAACATTTTATTTTTGAAATATTTTGCGTCATAGGAAGTTGCAGAATAGCAGAGTTCCCGTGTGCCCTTCACCCAGCTTCCCCGATGATAATATTTTAGTACATCATCGCAACTGAGAAATGAACATTGGGACAATACTGTCACCTTAGACGAGTCAGATGTCACCAGTTTTTACATACATTCTTGTACATGCACTTACGTGTGTGTAGTTCTGTGAGATTTTATCATGTGTAGAATTGAGTAACCACTGTCACAGTCAGCATGCAGAAATGTTGCATCACCACCAATAAGCTGTTGTATGCCTCTTAATCACACACACTCCGCCAGCCTAAGCCCTGACAATCACTGATGTGTTCCCTGTTGCTATAATTGTGTCACTTTGTGAATGTTCTCTCAGTGGAATCATATAGTATTGGACTTTCTGTGATTGGATTTTTTCATTCAGCATAATGCCCTTGAGATCCTTTAAGTTGTACCAGTAATGTGTTTCCATTCATTGCTTAGTAGTATTCCATGAACTAATTATACAGAATTTACTTATTCATTTACCCTTGAAGGAACATTTGAGTTATTTCCAGTTTGGAGCTGTTATAAAGTTGCCATGAACACTCGTGTGCAGGTTATGGTGTTTCAGTGTATTTGTGTCATGTATCCCTTGCAGTAACCCTATGAAGAGGGCAGTGTCACTGACCTAGGCAACCCTGTTCTTTGTTGGGTTTACTTTACAGGCATCCCCTTGCTCGTCTCAGAGACCACATGTGTCCTCATTCCCACCCATTCCTGCCCTGGAACCTTCTATCCCCAGTCATCAAATCTTTATTCTCTTCTCCTTACTGATGCCTTTCCATCTGACTCTCAGCTCTTTGCTGGGTTCTCCTTGAGCTCCTTTGTCCCTTTTATCTTATCCACACACCTGACAGAACAGGGAAGCTTATGGAAAAACACACAGAAGTGCTGGCCCTGGCTCCTCTACATTGTACCCTGGTTTTCTGGTTGAATATTTTTTGTCACAAACTTATATTTTGTAATAAAAAAAAAGTTTAAAATGTAAGAGTATAGTATGTTCCCATGATTTGTCTTGCAGTCTCACTCCTAACAAGTTCAGTGGCAAAGCTTTGGTATCCTGCACATACCCTCCCCAGTCTGACCTTGACCCACATCCTGTTTTCAGCTTCTGAGGGACCTGTGACCTGTATGGCACTAGGGGAAAGGTTGAAGTGGGTTCTCTACTTTCATGTCCTTCTGCAGCCTCTGTCAGAGACCCTCCCTCCCTGACTTTGATTTGACCTCTTACGTGCCTCGTCTACGTGAAATAGGTGTTGTGGCTTGATGGGCATTTGCTGTCCCTTTTTTTTGACACTTTCTCCAAATGCCACCCTGTGCCCCCAGAGGCCAGGGCCTGGGTCAGAGGTTTTGCTGGGGCTCTCAAAGGGCAGTCCATGGCACACTGTGATAGTCTCCAGGTGACCCGGGTTATTAATAGGAAACACAAAAGCTAACTGTGAATGATGCTGTGGGCTCGGATACAGGGTTAGAGTGAGACTTAAACTTTTCACTCTGTATGCTTTCGTTCCTCAATTTTATATCATATACATGTAAAACTGACTTTAAAAATAAGTACTATTTCTGGGTCTTTGACAGACTGGGTGCTGAGGAACCCTTCCTCTTCCGGATAACTAGATTTGGGTAGGCTGCATTTTGGATTACTGGGCTGGTAAAAGGTAGGGGAAGCTCTTTGCCCTGCTGCACCTTGGCTTATTGCAAGATGGGAGAAAGCAAGCCTGGGATCCCTCCATCCAGCAGGACTTGTGCTGGGGCTTCTGGCATCTCTAGCTCCTCTAAAGGCAAGGACAGTTTGGCAGAGAATGCTTCCAAGTTTCAGAATGTGGGAACTGCAGGTTAAGGTCCAGCAATGATCACACAGTCCAAGGTAGCAGGCATGAAAGGAAGCAAAGACACCACAAGGAGGACTAGAAATAGTAAACAGATGTGGAAATGCCCAGGGACTGTGCACATAGCAATTGTTAGATATGAGCTTGGAGTGCTTAAAGAAATAAAGGATGGAATTCCAAATAAACAAGCACTGTGATACCATCAGGTATGACCAAGCAGATTTGAAAAGGAACCAAGTAGAACTTGTAGAAACAAGAAATAAAATTATTGAAAAGAAGGACATGGATTAATAAACAGCAGATTAACTCTAGAGCTAAAGAAAGAATTTGTGAACTAGAAGCTACATTTGAAGAAATTACCTAGAATTTAGCCCAGAGAAGAGAACATGGAAAACAAGAAAGTAAGAAATGTAGAGGGTAAAATCAGAAGGTCTGACTAATGTCTAATAAAAGGAACAAGCGGAGAGAATGGAAACACAGCAGTATGTGAGGAAATGATGGCTGCAAAAAGCTCAGCACACCTACACAGGTTAAATAAGTAGACTCAGCAGACTCAGTGATGGAGTCAAGAAGATAGTAGAAGGTGGTTAGAGCACTGAGAATAGAGCTGCCAACCACAGTTGTGATTCAGCAAAACTCTTCAAGGACTAGGAAGAAGCAAAGACGTTTTTAGATAAATAAAGCCTAAGAGACCTTCACTAAAAGATGTTTTAATGACCTACTCTTATTGTTCACTGTTTCCTCTTACCTCTCAGACCGTCCTTCCCAAGATGCCAGGTGTAAGATGGGAAAAGAAATGTCTTTCATACAAGGTAGTAAACTTGTCAACCTAAACAGTGATTCTGAGCAGTTTTGCACATGGGGACATTATGCAGTGTCTGAAGCCCTTTTTGAATGTCACAACTATGGGGGTGTTTTACTGGCATCCCATGGGTAAAGGCCAGAGATGCTGCTAAATGTCTTGCATGCACAGGACAGCATCCCACAACATAGGATTGTCTAGCCCAAAATTCAGTAGGGACAAGGTTGAGAATCTTTGGTGTAAACAAAAATTACCTCTGTAAAATGTTGCTCAGAGCCAACTTGCCACATTCTAAGCACTATTTTGAGTGTTTTACTTATAATAGATTATATCTTAGTTCATTGTATGGGGTAGGTGCGATTATTGTCTCTTTTCTGCATCTGAGGAAACTGAGGCACAGAGCAGTGACAGAGTTGGGATTTGAATGGCAGCAATCTAGGTCAGAGGCTGTACCCCTAGCTGATATTCTATCCTGCCTCTTAACATAAGTCTGCTATGTGGCCATAAGAAAATAGGGACCAAACTAAGAGGAAGTCGGGAATATATCAAGGATATCACGTCTGTCATGTGCATATAAAATGTACTGTACTTTAATATCAAGAGGGTTCTCAGGTCCTTGTATTTGGGAGAGATTAAACTAGAGTTACAGTTTATTTAAATATGCCTGGAAAAGTATTGCTAAAACAAATAGATGTCGATTGTAAATTTCAAACCAATAAGAAAAAATGTAATAAGGAAAGAACAACAAACAATTCAAACAACTAAAAAGAAAGAAAAAAAAAGGTGGGGAGATTAGAAAAGGAAAGACAAATACAAATAAGTTGAAAAATATAAGTCATCACAATAATTGTGAATTAACTAAACAGGAAATACGTTGGATATAAATGAAAGAAAACAATTTAGTTATATAGTTGTTAAACACACCTAAAATATAAGCTGGAAAAAGACTTAAAAGATGTAACAATTTCATCTAAGCATGTGGATAAAACAAATACACTTATAAAAATAAGGGCGCAAACCTCAACAATTTGAAAGTATTACTGCCATATACATAATATTTTGTATCAAACAAAAGTCTGTAACAAAAAGATAAATTTAAAAGTTCTTCCACCTCTCATAATGGCTGAAATAAATAGTGACAACTCCAAATGCTGGCAAGAGTAGAGGAATGGGATTGCTCATACATGCTAGTAGAAATGTAAAATGGTTCAGTTTCTTTTAAAACTAAAAATACAACTCAGGAATCTCACTGTTAAGCATCATAGGGAAATGAAAGCTTTTGTTCACACAAAAACCTATGTACGCAAATGTGGCAGTTTTATGTGATAGCCCAAAGCTATGATCACCCCAGATGTCCTTTGTGGTATAAATGGTTAAATTGTGAGATAGCTGTACCATGGAATACTACTTGGCAATAAAAGGGAGAGAGCTATTGATATGTATTACGGCCCAGATGATCTTGAGGTAATTATGCTAAATGAAAAACTAAGTGTCCCACTTATATAACATTTTTGAAAAGACAACATTTCAAAATGGAGGACACCTTAGTGGTTGCCAGGGGTGAAGAGGTAGGGTTGCTGAAGGGAAAGGCTCTGCTAGGAATCCCTGTGGTGTCAGAACTGTTTAGTGTCTTAACTATAATGGTGGCTGAATCTACCCAGGTGAGAAAATTGTATAGAACTTAATAATCACACCCACACAAATGAGTGCATATTCTGGTTGTGATGTTCTGTTATCATTTTACAAAAGTACCATCAGTGGAAACTGGGCAAAGCATAGGAAAAAAATCTGTATTCTTTTTTTTTAAAAGATGACAGCTTTATTTAGATGTAATTCATATACCATAAGTTCATCTGTTTAATTTGCAACATTCAGTGGTGTTTAGTATATTCAGGGTTGTACAGCCATCATCATAATCAATTTTAGAACATTTTCTTTACTCCCAAAGAAACTGTACCACAGAAAATCTTGTAAATGATTGTTTATATCAGCATTATTCATAATAGTTAAACAGTGGAAACAACCTAAATGTCCATAGTTGATGAGTGAATAAACAAAATGTGAGAAATTCATAGAATAGAATACTGTTCAGCAATAAAAAGAAATTAATTACTGATTATGCCACAATATGGGGGAAACTTGTAAATACAGTGCTAAGCGAAAGGCTATGTATTGTGAGATTTCACTGATTTGAAATGTCTAAAATAGGCAAATCCATAAAAAGAAAGTAGATTAGTGGTCACCAGAGACTGGGCCTCTTGGCCATTCAATAGACTTAGCCTTTTTCTTTTTATTATTATGAAGTAATTCATAATAGTAAGTTCCATAAGTAACACAGGTGGTGCTCCCATCACATCCGTTAAGTTCTAGCCGCCAGCAGGGTAGCAGGCAGTCTTACCGCCCTCCCTGTGTGCACAGCACTGGAGTGGCAGGCCTTTTGTTTGTTGCTTTCCTTGCTGTGTGGCCAGGCCTGACCCCTACCTGGGTCTCATCTCCAGCCCAGCTGCAGCTCCAGCAGGTGGCACTGCAGCAGCAGCAACAGCAGCAGCAGCAGCAGTTTCAGCAGCAGCAGGTGGCGCTGCAGCAGCAACAGCAGCAGCAGTTCCAGGCTCAACAGAATGCCATGCAGCAGCAGTTCCAGGCAGTAGTACAGCAGCAACAGCAGCAGCAGCTACAGCAGCAGCAACAGCAGCAGCACCTGATTAAATTTCATCATCAAAACCAGCAACAGGTACCAGGTGCCTTCGTTCCTACACTTGGCCTCCGTTCTTTGGCCCTTGAGCCCTGGATACATGCCAGCCACCGTGCTGCATGCAGGGGCCCAAAACCAGCAGCAGATCCTCAAAATGGTGCCTCAGCTTCCTCCTCCATGAGCTTCCTGCAGAGCCTGGGATGTGGAGGAGAAATAGGCACTGACTTGTTAGGAAGGTGCTATAATCACATGAGGAAGACCTTTCCATTAGGCTCGGGTGTCTGGGTGCAGGCCTATTGTGTTCTGGGGGCTGGCTAAGTGGAGGCTTCTTGGTATAAACAATTCATGGAAGGGTTAACTGAAGTAGGAAGTGAGAAGAACATGCCAAGATGCGGGAATGCTTGAGCCATCCTGTGGGCGTGTTTCTTTGGAGGACATGCATGCCTCCTATTTTGTCCCTGAATGTTTGATTTCTGGACACAGCGCTAATTATCTGGTGTCCTATAAGGGAATGACAATATCACAGTAGAAACTCTGCTTCCAAGGAAATAATTTCTTCCTACCGTGATTTGCAGTTATCATCCAGGCATGTTAAGCATCTATTGTTAGATTCACTCTTGGTTGAGAGAGAGGATCCCTGAGGGGGCCTCTCCACTTTCCTACCTCCTCTAGGCCTTGGCCCTCTTCCTCCTTTCCCAGTGGCCACCCTCCTGGATCTTAGAGACCTCTCTCAGAACCAACAGAGGTTTATTATTACATACTGTAGAGACCAAGCAAGCATCACTGCAAAGGTTTCAGAGATCTGAGTCATCTGAGTTTATCCCAGCTTCTGTGGGGCTGTACTTATATGTTTCCCCTTACTGGACCCTCCTGATAGTTCCCTTGTTTCTTTTTCATTCTCTCAGGCCTAGGGGTGGGCCAGTCTCTGGTAGCCAGGGCACAAATGCACTCTTGCTGTGTCCTCAGTTTCCTTCTGTTGGAAGTGCTCCCTCCTTCCCATGTGAAAACATCCTGGGCAAGCTTCCTGGGGGCAAGGCTGGCCCAGGGTCCAGAGGCCGATGGGGTGACTGAGTGCTGTTTGTTCTGTCCCTAGATACAGCAACAGCAACAGCTGCAGCGAATGGCACAGCTGCAGCTGCAGCAGCAACAGCAGCAGCAGCAGCAGGCTTTACAGGCCCAGCCGCCAATGCAGCAGCCACCAATGCAGCAGCCACAGCCTCCCCCCTCCCAGACCCTGCCCCAGCAGCTGCAGCAGATGCATCACCCACAGCACCATCAGCCCCAGCCGCAGCCCCAGCAGCCACCAGTTGCTCAGAACCAACCATCGCAGCTCCCGCCACAGTCACAGACCCAGCCTTTGGTGTCTCAGGCTCCAGCCCTCTCTGGACAGATGTTGTATGCCCAAACACAGCTGAAACTTGTGAGTACCCATGACTGGTGGTAGGCCTCAGTTCTTCCTGGTTTCACATGCAGCTGGTGCCCATCAGCAGTTTCCAGGTCTCTTCATGTATAGATGGCATGTCCTCTCTTCAAGCACTGGGACTCAGGTGGTGCTTCCCCACACTGGCCTTCACGTCTGGCTCAGCGAGAGACTATGCATTTCATGAGCACTTCTGAGCAGCATGGCTGATTTCAGCAGTGGCCATGGACATTTTAAGATTGTGGGTGATTAGATGGATGGCAGCGTGTATATTATCACTGTAGGGGAGGATGTGCTGGCTCCATTGAACGTCCGTGGTGGTTTGCTAGTTGCTCAGAATTCCATTCTGAGCAAATATCCCTGTCATTACCATATAAAATGTTGCTTTCAGTCTCATGCTTCTCTGTACAAAGCAAATTCAGTCAGTAGCATTTACACAGGACAGAATATTGTCACCAAGTTGGGTAGCTGCATCATGGGGCTATTTAAATTTGTTTCACTTTCTTGGATTTTGTGACCTTTCCTATTGGTGATTCACTGATGGGAGTGGGGACAGGCCATGCCTGTACCTAGTAGCACATGAATAGAAAGCCCACAAGGGCAGGCTGGAAGGCTAAAGACAGTCATAAGAAGTAGGTACAGGCATGCCTATTACCTGGGAGCCATCCTGCTGCTGGTTGGTCAGCCACTTGCCCACTATCAGCATTCTTGGCCCAGATATTGAGCAGGCTGGGCTGTGTGCTCGGCCTTTGGAGCTGTAGCTTTCCTGGTGGTGATAACTGTATGATGATATTCCAGTGCGGAGGCCACACTTCTCACCAGGGTTGGGGGAGGTGGGGCTTGGCTCTGCCAACTCAGAGCCAGGGAATCATTTCTGATGAGCTGTGGGATAAGGGATGGCCACTAAGGTGACATTATACCTAGTGAAGTCATGATGGTACCATCCCCTTTCTCATGAAAAGCTTTGATATTCAAAGCTCCTACAGAAGTAGTGGGTATGCTGACCTCTGCCCTGGGTGGCTCCAAATTGCCTTCTCCCTTTCTCCCTTAGGTCCGAGCTCCGATGGTGGTGCAACAGCCGCAGGTGCCACCCCAGGTGCAGCCCCAGGTGCAGCAGCAGACAACGGTGCCGACAGCTCAGGCCCCTCAGATAGTGGGTTCAGGAGTCCAGGTGAGGGCCATCAGAGCTGAGAGCTTCTGTAGTTTCCAGCAGGTGCATGCCACCTGTGCATGGAGCTGGATTGCGTGCTCTATGGCAAGGGTCTTGGTTGAATCAGAAGCTGGCTTGGTAGAGCTGAGGGCTCCTCTTCCCCTGGCACTCTGAGAGATGAGGGCTCCCCTAGAACCAGTCCTCTGGGGTCCAGGGTGGCCAGCTCTGTTTGGTCATATATGGGTCCCCCCAGCTGTATAGTGTACATGTCATTCCTACGACTTTTATGTCTGTCTTCTTCCCTTTTCTGAGACCATACTTTGAAGAGGGAAGTGTCATGGGCTCGTCCTCACCTCAGCTCTGAGTACAAGGCTGGCAGCGGATGGACAGTAGCTCTCTAGAAACTGGGAAGGGCATGAGAATGGCGGCATCTGGCTCTAGGGGACAGAGCAGGCTTGTGCTTTAGCCTCCTGCTGGGCTGAATTCTGGGACTTGCTTCTGTGCTGGAAAGTGTTGCTGAAGCCAGCCACACTCACTCTCTGCATAATAGATATCAGTGGGATGGAGGAGGCCTGGCTCCGCCTTTCCTAGTAGAGGCCAGATGCTTGTTGGTATCTGGGGAGTGGAGATCTGGCCCCTTTGACTTCTCCATAGAGCGCCCCCTCCCTTGTGTGGTGCCAGGGTGGAGAGACATCTAGTCTGGGGTCTCAGTTCTTCCCATCTTTACCCAGCATTGGGAACACTGACAGTCCTGGCTTAGAAGAGTGTTGGCATTAGAGCAGACTTGCTAGTTGATGTGTGAGACTCTAGCCACCCAGTGCTCCACTGTGCTCCTGCCCCTATCCCCCACTCATTACCTGCGCGTGCGCAAGCCCCTTGTCTTATACACAGGGCTGCATGTCAAGCATTTCTGGAATGCAGTGTGTTCCTTTAGTGTCAGTGACATTTCACTTTGGGGGAGGCTCAGAAATCGTCCTTCCTAGTCCCAGCCGCATTGCTTGAGTCTATGGGAAGCTGCTTGAGAAGTGTGCCTGTGGAAGGGCCTGAGGTGTTCAGATACAGTTAAGCCAGCCTAGCAGCCTCCATGCACCAAGTGGCCTGGGTCTAGAGTTTCACACATCACCAGCTTGCCCAGACGTGGTCTTGTGTGAAACATACATGGACTTCCTATCTGTAGCTGAGGAGGGGCTGGCTGCCCTGTGACAAGGTTGAAGTCCATCTCTGCCACCAGCACTGTTTGTCCTGGGCTTGTCCTCAGGCTTTCTAGGGCTCCCTCCTTTTGGTGTCTGATGCAAAGAAGGAGGTGGTACATGGTCACAGCCACCACCTACCCAGCCCACTGTCCTTGCCACTTTGTGACATTCTCTGCCCTGTTCCAGGACTACTCTTAATGGAAACTTCTGCATCTCAGGTCTGGTCTAGTAGGAAAGTGAGAGGTTTGGCATTCTTTATCCTGCAGCGGGCCGTCCTGAAACCGGACTTCCCTTTCCACCCCATTTCTTAGAGTTTAGGAGTGAGCAGTCCTAGAACAGTTGATGTCTCTAGTGGTCCTGCTGCTTTATTCCTAGGTTTCTAGCTCACGGAATTGTACTCCTGTCCAGAGGTAGCCACGGCTGTGTGTGCTCAGGACTCCGCACGGAGCCTGTGCTCAGCGCTGCTCCTCCCAGTGGTTACTCCACCCCTTGCTTCTGCTGGAGGTCCCAGTCCAGACCTTATGGGAGCTTGGCTGGGGGCTGGGCCATAGGCTCAGTCACTTCCAGAGTAACCTCGATTTGTAACCTTCTTTCCCTCCTAGTGGAGCGCTTCAGGCAGAGCTAAGGGCGGCTTGGGCCACCTCTTTTTGGGCGGGAACTTTTGTAGCTGGGGGAAATGAAAGAGTCCTCTACTTGAGTACTTTTAGGTGGGTTCGGTTTTATGAGTGCACCTTTAGGGTTTTTAGGAGCAACATCCACCTCCCTTCTGTGTGTCAGAGACCAGCATTGAGCAGAGCCGGTGTGAGGTTCTCGCCCTGGGCTGTGTAGCCTGCAGTGGGATACCCAGATGCCACCAGAGGGCATTTTTAAAGCCCAGGTGTGCGAAGTGCACATTTGATGCAGTGCTTTGTGGTCCTCTGCGTCTGGTCTGCTGATTTGTCTCTGGGCTTACGGCAGGTAGTACTGTTTCCTGGAGGCCAGTTTGCTGGCCTCACTGCATTGTTCTAGAAGCAATGGGGTCCCCAGGGTATGACAAGCCCTCCTGGGGGATCTCTGGATTCACAGCCTGCCTCTGCAGCCTCCACTGGCACAGTGGACTAGACAAGGCTAGATGTATTCAGACCCAAAAACTTAAAAGAATGTGTGGTGAGTATAGAAGATGGAAAGTTGAGAGAAATATAAATAAGGGAAATATTTCAGAGTGGGAGGACAGTTTGGTATCTTTTCTTTCCTATTCTCACATAGTCAAGGTCATAAGATATACATAGAATTTTGTGTATAGCTTCTTTCCTGGTTGCGTTGCAATAAAAATCAAATGTTCTCTTATAATTAAAATTTCTCAGTCAACGTTATAAGTAGTTTCTCTTATGAATGTATCCTCCTGTCCTTAACTACTGTCATGTTATTGGAGCCTGAGGTTATTTCCAGTTTTTTGATGTTACCAAGGGTGATGAATGGCTAGGTTTTGGATTGTTTCCTGATGCTTCCCAGAAGTGAGTCACTAGATCACGATGAGGCCCTCGAATCATATCAGTTAGTCATCTACCAGGAGTTCAAAGTTACAGACTAGGACTTCAATGTGGTGCTCATGCATTTGACATCAGGACACAGTGACCATCTGTTGCGGCTTTACGTGTGTGAGCTACTACACACAGGCCGGCGCTGATTCTATTAAAGAAGTGTTAGGATTGGCAGACCTGAGCTGGCAGCCCTCTATACTAAGGGTCTCCAATCTCTGGGCCACAGACCGGAACCAGGCCTCACAGCAGGAGGTGAGAGGCAGGTAGCGAGTGCAGCTTCATCTATATTTGCAGTCGCTCTCTAGCACTGGCATCACCACCTTAGCTCCACCTCAGATCATCAGGCTTTGGATTCTCATAGGATCACTGGTCCCTGGTACCAAAAATGTTGGCGACCGCTGCTCTATGCCTTGTCTCTCAAGTCTGCCCCGCTCAGAGCAGAAAAGAGGTGCCTTGTCAAATGCTTGGCAGTGCTGTGGCCTGATGGGTGGCCAGGACTCTTATCCAGGGGCTGAGTTTTGTGGTTTTGGTGTTCTGGGAAAATCGGTGTGCCCTGTTCTGCATACGCCTGACTCTTGTATCTGATGTTTTTTGTGTGGATGAGAAAGCTGATATCACTGTCACTGCAGTGAGATTTACTAGGGCACAGGTGGATACCTGCATTAACTTCTCTTTCTCCCCTAAATTTTACTTGTGACTGCAGATGAAACCAGAACAGAATGTGTCTCCAAATAGTCCTTATGCTTTTGTCTTTTAACATTCTATTTTCCTAGTGCATAGAAACTTAACTATAATTCTCAAGTTACAAAGAATTTTCATCAAAGACACTTCCCTAATGTGCCACCTGTGTGGACCCCTCTTTCTTCTTTCTGGGCCCGCCTGCCCAGTGGCCTTATAGGAGCCAGTATCACTCACAACTTTCGGGATGGAGCTTGAATTCCTTTCTGGTTGGATGTGTGTTGGGAGGTAGAGAAATGTCACTTCAGAAAATGAGAGAATGATTTGCTGGGTGTTTGCTGCCTGGCTCATTTGATCCAATAAACGATACTGCTGTGGTTTTATTAGAATTTGTGTTTAAAAGAAAATGTACTTGTCCTCTCAGGAGTTCTCAGTTACAAAGAAACCGGTCAGCAACAAGTTAGATTTAAGCTTTTCATTTCCTATCACTTTATCTTCTTACAAAAATATTTGCATCTCTCTTGCCACCTGACTTACTTCCAGGCCTTTCTCCCTGTGGAAGGAGCATTGTTGAGTGACCACCAGGCTCAGATGGGCTTTGCTGACAGCAGTGCAGTGCTGATCATAAACGGACACTGTTCACTGTTACCCTCACCTGTGCTCGAATTTGGCAGACACCAAAATGACTTCCTTGCCGCCCACCCCTAGATATTTCTTTTGTTGGGGTGGCTATGGGAATATCTGCCTCCTAGCCCTACCTGAGGGCTGCCCCATTTTTGTGCTATTGCAAGGTTCAGGTTGGAACCTGCTACTGCTTGTATCACCCCCAGCTTGCAGTGCTTGCTGCATGCAGCCTGTGGGTGTGAGTGTGGGACATACTTGTGATGCCAGAGGTCTCTCAGTGCAAGCCAGGCCTTAACCCATGACACTGCTGCCTTGATGCTTCTAGAAGTAAAAGTCATTGAGGAGAGTCATCCCAGCACATGCTGGAATTCTGGAGTCTAGACTCATCTTATGTGTTCAGGAGCAGACCTGACCTGACTATCTCTGGGGGGAAGTACACCTCCTCACTAGTTCAAGGTTTTGGGCGGAGTCCCAGGCTTCCCTTGTCCACCTGCCCTTGACTTTGGTGATAAATCAGTTCCTCAGTAGAGACTCAGGCATGAAGATATGAGGACAGTTGGAATTCAGGCCCTCAGAAGCATTCTTGTCAGCAGCCATACCACTTAGGGAAGGATAGGTTCTGTGAGCTGGCTTACCTGGGCTCTTTTTCTCTTTTAATCATGGCTGATTTCTCATAAATACCATAAATAGCCAGCTTTGGAGTGTACTTTCTCAGAGTCTGTCTCAGGAGCCTGATCTGTCAGAAACACCAGCCCTGGCCCTTGAGATCTGGCCTTAAAGGCTCTGTGGGCACATCAGCAGATCAGAGGTTTGTCGAAGGAGAGCAGCCAACAGAATAGAGAGGTCTGGAGGAGCATTTGCAGAGCTCCTGTAGATTCCTGATGACTAGATGGGCCTCTGTGCTGGATGCTTGAACATGTACGCCCGCCTCCCCCTCCCAGGTCTTCCCTAGCCCTGTGGGCGCTCCTTGTCACGGAGGCTGCACACCCCTCTCCACTTGCCCATGCACTGCGTTTCTTTGTTGCGATCACCTTGTCTGTTGTCCCTCTCCTCAAGATGATTGCCGCTGCCTTGGCCCAAGGTGGGATGCAAGTAAGAGCCCGGTTCCCGCCCACCACTGCCGTGTCTGCTGTCCCGTCAAGCTCCATCCCTTTGGGCGGACAGCCCTCAGCACAGGTATTTACGGGGCGGCACCCAGGGCCCCCGGGAAGCTTGGGGCCCTCTGAGCACCTTTGTGAGGCACACTGTAATCTCGGCGACTTCCTTCACAGTGTGGCGCTCAGAGTGCCTAACCAAGCTTTCCTGAGGCCATACCCGGCTCATGTTTCTTGAGGGGATGTGAGTAATTATCTGGGCTTATTTTCACTTTAATATTTTGAATAAATAGTTCCAATGTTTTCATTTCCTGGAGAAGGTGAGAGCAAAATATCTTTTTGAAATTTTAACATTTTAGATAGTTATGCTACTGTCATTTTCATGGTAAAATAAAACAGAAGCTAAGCAAATAGTTTGACTTTCTAGGGCTATGCTGTCAGATACTGTAACCATTAGCCATACCTGGCTATTTACATTTAAATTAGTTAAATAAAATTAAAAATCAAGTTTCTCAAGTTATGTTCAGTTGAAATTCAATTACATTTCAAGTACCACTAGCCCCTTGGGGAAGCTAGTGACTGTCATACTGGACAGCACAGATTGTCAAGTCCATAGACACGAAAAGTTCTGTCAGACTTTGGTGTTCTAGAATTTACTACACACACACACCCCTTTCCAGGTAGATAAAGACTTCTGTGTACATTACAGTATTTCAGGGATATGGATTTTTGGTTCTTTTATGGTATGAAATTTGGAATTTTTCTGTAGTATATTCATTTGTTGAACAAATAGTCATGTGCATTCTATGGGCCAAGCACCAGTCTAGGATTCAGGGGATAAAATGGAGATGAGGTTCCCTTATCTTATGGGCTTTCCATTTTAGTGGATTTGCCAAAACTTTAAAATTAATTTTCTCTTGTAAGAGAAATGCATCTGTAATCCTAGCAGATAGTAGCCCCTGCCTTTTTCTGGCATCTTCAGGGTTTAAACCCACTCCTCCTCCCCCATACAGGGCCAGACACACTGGGCTTTCAGCTCACCATAGAGCTGGTTCCAGAACTGGTATGCAGCTCTTTTGTGTCCATGTCTTTATAATCCAGTTCCTTCTGAGAAGAGATAACATGTTCCAGAAATGCATCATTAAAACATAGCTAGGAGCTGCCCTTGCATCCCAATAGGGGTCCCATTTGAGTTCTCAGCAGCTGTCACCTCTGGACCTTGGTGTGTCTGTATGACTTCGGTGTGTCTGAATGGCATATCATGTGGCTCCTAGTCACCCCCAGCCACCTGCATGTAGCCCCCAACGGGATGTGCTTCAGCATCGATGGTGCCTCTCTGGTTTTGTTCTTTCCTTCGGTGAAAAATTGGGTTCAAGAAAACAGGCTTTTCTTGAGATGGGGCTCCCTCGTCTCCACCTCTTCTCCAGTGCTTTCCTGGGATATGTCCCATGGTTGCATCTTTCTGCTGTGGTGGGGACACTTCACAGATAAATCAGGATTCTGTGACGGGCACATGCAAGACACAGTGCCCATTATGGGAGTCCAGGAGTGACATGGGTTTCTGTCCCAACACTCCTTTGGTAGGTGTAAGCAAGTGGCACCATAATGGGACCCACATTCCACTTTGCTCTGGAGAGTGACTCCTGGGGACATATCATATGCAGGGAGCCAGGAGCTCAGGGCAGTTCCAGGGATGTTTGGCAGGTGCAGGTGGTCCTAAGGGGGCTGGAGTGCATGGAACCGCCAGCCTCCCCTGAGGTTTCTTCACAGCATGAGGCTTCCCAGACCGGCCTTGCTGTCGTCCTCTGGCCCCACCACCCGTCTCTGTTGCTTCCCCTCTGCACACTCTTTCCATCTACCCTGCCTTGTCTTGGCAGGCCCCCTTCTCACTTGTCTCACTTGTCTTTGCTCCCTCAGGAAGCAGGTGGCGCTGAGGTGCGTGGATTCCCCCCACTAGCCATGTGACCTTGAGCAAGTCATTTCCCTCTGAGCTCCTACTTCCTGTCTGTGACCATGTAGATGACTAGGTGTGGGGCACATGAGAGGCACTCAAGTTCCCTCCCTGGGGGGTGTAGCATTTATGTTTTGGGGTTTTGCTAGTGGTTGTGACAGACACACCCATGCCTGTGGCAGAATGTGCCAAAGAAGTGAAAGATGCAGAGCGGGAGCATAGTTCTCCCTGATAGGCTTGTCACAGACTGAGGGAGCATAGCCATCTTGCTCTCCTCTGTCCCATAGGTCACCTGGACCTGACAGCAAACCTGAGGACCAGGGGTTATTATCTTGTTAGCAGCCTTGCTAGGCCAGTTCTTTCTTGACATGGGCCTTTGGGTGGCTACTTCCCACCCTAAGTGTGTCTTGGTTACTCTGGATTTGGGAGGCCTGGTAGCCTTGGGCTGCCCAGTGCTGATGCCCAGAGAGGTGTCCTGAAAGCCTGTGAGGGGCAGTGTTTGCTGCCAACGGGAATTGTGCATTTTTTCAGAGGAGCTGTCCGAGACAAAGAGATCTGGATTGGATGTTGGAGGCCAAGTGGTTTTCTTTAGCAGCCTTGCACATGGTGGCCACAGTGGCCAGAGGGGCAGAGCCCAGGGCTGGACATGGGAGGAGGGTCTGGGGAAGAAGCAGAAGCACTAAGTTCATAACTTCAGCCTGGGCAGGCTGCTGTTCACTGTGTTTTAGACCCTCTGTCTCATGCCTGGGGTAGCTGTGTACATTCAGTGGCTCCATGGAACCCAAAAAGCAGAGGGTGTGGGGTGCCTCTGAAAATACAGCTTTAGGCATTGAGGTGGGACGTGAACTTGAAGTAACCTTCCTGCTATAGTGGCCTCATGCCAGCAGGTGCCTCATTCCCTTTCAGAGAAGCACCAGCTTTAGATTGCAGGCAAGAGCTGAACACCCTCTAGAAGGGACAGCTGCTTGAGCAGAGGCTAAGGATGAGATACCTCTCTGGGCAGGTTAGGGGCAGGTGGGGCCCAGATCGTCAGGAAAAGACCAGGTGAGGGGGTTCAACCTGTAGGCAGGAAGAGGGAGAGGCAAGAGGCAGCTTCATAGACTACAGGACAGAGAATGGCATCATGTTGGGTTCAGAGAAAGGGGAGGTGATGGCTGGGGCTCGGTGGGCAGGTGAGGAGCAAGGGAGGGCACCCATGCCTGACAGGTCGGGCCCAGAATGGGGCCCCAGGGCCTTTGCTTCTCTTCCTTGGCACCATAGGTGGTTCTCTGCATGGACTTTTCTGAGGCAACCTGTTTACCTTTGTAGTCCTGGGAGTTGAGTAGATTCTGAAACATACTTTCCAGCGCAGAGGCCACGAGGCCCCGAGACTCAGTGCACCCAGGTACTGTGAAGGGGAATCCTGCACAGGGAACAGCTGCTGTGCTTGGTTCACCTCAGCAAACTAAGCCACTCCAGGCCCATTTGTGCCCTTGCTGGTGTCAGCACAAAACACCTGGAACCATTTTGCTCCCCTCAAGCTTGCTTACTCCAGCTCCTCTGGTCCAGACTGGGAGTCTGGTCATCAGGGGCGAGAACAGTCTATTCCATCTTGGGTTTGGTACCTCTCTGACCCGGCCATGATGTGGTCTCCGTGTGCCCTGCAGCTCCATCCTACACACTCAGTGGGAGGGGTAGGAAGCTGAAGAGCAGGCGGGAAGGATGATTCTCTCCCAGAGCTTGGTCCGAGCAATATGGGGCAAAGAGCAGAGCCTCATGCCCACCCCTGCCCAGCCGGTGGGTTATGTGGGTGAGGACGGCATTCTCTGTTCCTGGTAGGATCTGGGCTCCTCCAAACACTCCTTCCTGCTACCTGGAAGCACTGGAAAGCAGCAACCCACTCCAAGGGATCCTAACCCAGCGCCATGGTGGAGTAGTGTGCGGGAGAGAGGTGTGACACCGCACCAGACGGTGTGTCCGGAGTTCACTGAGAGAGGCCAGAGTTGGTCTATCAAACTGGATGGTTCAGGAGGTGGGGTGTGCACTGGGCTTCAGGATGCAGACTCTGAGTTGATGCTCAGTGTGCAAGGAACTGCCTAGGCCATGGGAGAGGCCACTGCCAACCATCGAGAATGCTGCGGTTGGCAAGGCCTTTGGGGTGATCCCAGTTTGACAAAGGGCCGTGCCACTATCGGCAGGCACTGGGCAAGGCAGCTCTCTGGGGGGCTCATTCCAGGGGAGGCTGAGCACCCAGAGCTGGCAGGCAGCTGCCTCCTCACCATCTGGAACTGCCATCTTGAATTTCTTCTATGGAAAGTGGTTATTTCACACGTCCTTGTCCCTGATTCCTCGGTGATGTGGTTTCATCCTATGGAGTTCACAGACGAACAGGGCACTGTCCTTGTTGATGACAGTGGTGCAGTTGACCCTGTTGTGTCCTCCCCAATGAGGACTATAGGTAGTAGGGTGAACCCCAGTTCTACAGGCAAGGAAACAGCTTCTGAGAATGATGCTGAGCCGCTCACCTTTCTCAGTGGAGCCCATGGGTCCAGACTGAGAAGCCCTGGGCCAGGCCTGCTGGCGAGGGCTGACACCAGGACCACTTTGTTTCCATTAAGTGCAAGATGCAGTCTCTCCCTGTGGCTGCGGGGGCTGAGGAAGTACATGGAAGCATGCGGGAAGCTGGTCCCATCTGTCAGAGTGGGGCCCACAGAGAGCTCACAGACCAGGGGAGGCTAGTCAGTGCCATCCAAGGCCATAAGCCTTCCCCAGCCTCCCGCCCCACAGGCTTCCACACCCATGGGGTAAGGACATGGGGATGTCTTGTCCCAGCACAGAAGGCCCAGTCCTTCAGGAGGCTCCCTGCCGTAGAGCAAGGGCTACACGGGCAGCCTGGCCTTTCTGCCAGCATTTTGGTCACCATGTGCTTGTGTGTGTATCCACAGGGTGAGGTGTGTGCCTGTTAGTCTTTGAGAAGCAGGGCGTCAAAGAAAGACAAGAGTGTGCGATGAGGCTGTGTGAGAGAGCGGGGCTGTGTGTGTAGGTGGGGTCCTCAGGCCTGGGCAGGTGGGAGTGAGAGTGTGTGGAAGGTGAGCAGGCTGAGCCCCCTCCACTTCCAGGTCAGCCAGAACAGCCTCACCATGCTGTCCTCGCCGTCGCCGGGCCAGCAGGTGCAGACCCCGCAGTCGATGCCCCCACCCCCCCAGCCGTCCCCGCAGCCCGGCCAGCCCAGCTCGCAGCCCAACTCCAACGTCAGGTAGGCCTGACTGGGGTGCCCCTCCCTCCCTGCCTGGCTCACAGGGAGGGCCCTGCCCGGTGCCCACGGCTCACAGACATGCTACCTTTCGATTTGCTGCAGCTCCGGCCCTGCCCCATCCCCCAGTAGCTTCCTGCCCAGCCCCTCACCACAGCCCTCCCAGAGTCCAGTGACGGCGCGCACCCCGCAGAACTTCAGCGTCCCCTCTCCGGGACCTTTAAACACCCCTGGTAAGTTGGCCTGGGGTGGGCACAGCCCAAGGCCCAGAGCCCATTGTGTCACCCACACACAGCCCTGCGAGTTGAGGTGCTGAGAGTCACCCCCTCACCCTCATGAGGCCTCAGCTTATAAGGGGGTGAACAAATTCAATCCCCTTGGAGCCCAAGCACCTCACCTTAAGGGTTTGCAGGGAGCTGGGCCTTTGTGGGCTGGACGGCACTTACTGGGCTGTGTCCTGCAGTGAACCCCAGCTCAGTCATGAGCCCAGCGGGCTCCAGCCAGGCTGAGGAGCAGCAGTACCTGGATAAGCTGAAGCAGCTGTCCAAGTACATCGAGCCCCTGCGCCGCATGATCAACAAGATTGATAAGAATGAAGGTAGGGGTGGAGCTGGGATGAGGACGGGGGCGGGGTTGGGGTTTGCAGGCCCCTAGGCTGTGTGTCTTAGTGTCCCCTCTTTTGTTCCAGACAGAAAAAAGGACCTGAGTAAGATGAAGAGCCTTTTGGACATCCTGACGGACCCCTCCAAACGGTGAGCTTTGTCCTCAGGCCCCTGGGGGTGAGTGGTGCCGTGTCATGGCTCATGGAGGCTCCCTGGGTGCTCATTGACCCAGCCTAGGTAACCATGCAGAGTTTAGAGAAGGGGTTCCAGGGCTCTACTTAATTGTGCCTCCTGGGGCTTCAAGCCCTTGCCCCCTACCTTTGCCAGCACATAAACTCTGCCCTGTTCCAGGCCACTGCCAGGGTCCTCACCCTTCTACCTTGTGGCTCTCATAGCCATGTCTCATCAGGCCATTGGCCAAGTTTGGGTTTATAGTGGCTTTCATTAATCCAGCTGGCTGAGAGAGGCCTGTCTTCATCGCTGCCCCTGACTTACCTACCAATGGCCTTGGGCAAGTACCTGTGTCTCAGTTACCCCCATCTGACAGTTGTGGCTCACACACATTAGCTATGAAAATGAAACAAGACAGTGCCTTGAGAAGCATTCTAAAGGCAGTGGAGGCGCCAGGTTCTCAACACGGCACGCATGCCCCTTCTTGAGCCGTGAGACTGCTCTCAGTGCCAGAGCTTGCCCAGTGCCACAGAACTTGTCCAGCCTTTGAGATACTTTTTTTTGGCTCAAGCTGTGCTCCCCTTCTAGAAGGTCTTCCCTGTTTTGTTTATCTGGACAGAATGCTAGACACTGCACAACAGGCCTATTGGAGCTGGACGGCCCACCAGGCCTTCATTGGAGTTATCTGGCCAGGGCGGGCAGGGGCTTGGCCTCTGTGCCTCCCCTTGGCTCATCACGTGTATGCCTTATTCTGCCAACCAGGGCCAGGCCGCTCCTGGGGTGGGACCACCTGCCTTAGAGTCTGGATGTGGGAATAGCTGGTCAGCTGGCTGGGGTTCCTGTGGAAGGTGCCAGTGGCCAAGGCCCCAGAGCTGGCTCCGTCCAGGGGACACCAGATGGGTAGTGGTTGGGATCAGCATGTGAGATCTGCAGCTCATTCGTCCTCCAGCCTGGAGGGTCATCCACTTGGCCTCTCCCCATAGTTGCCCCCTGAAAACTCTGCAAAAGTGTGAGATCGCCCTGGAGAAACTCAAGAATGACATGGCGGTGGTGAGTGGAGCGCTGTGGCCTGGCGGTGTTCCGAGTGCCTCAGGCATCTCTGGGAAGGTCAGGGCATACCTGCCAGTGACTCAGAACCACAGGCTGGGACAGGGTGGGCAGAAGAGGCTCACCACTCCACTTGGGGACCCTGCCCAGAGATTTTTTCCAGGTTTTCCTGCTGTGGGTGGTGGGGAAATGGAAGAAATCTCCCTTCACCCCTAGGCTGTGGGCTTTCCCGCAAGCTGCCTCCACCCGCCCAGCACTAGGCCCGGCCCTGGGTGGGGGACTTGGGGAGAATGTGTCTAGGATTAGCCATTAGTCTGCAGGGTGTGGAGGTGGTTGGGAATCCTTGGGAAGTCTGGCTATAAGGATGAAGGCCTTAGGGTCTGGAGAACCTACCCAAGAGTGGGCTGTTGACTCTACCTGTCCTGTTCCAGCCCACGCCCCCACCACCCCCAGTACCACCAACCAAACAGCAGTACCTGTGCCAGCCGCTTCTAGATGCTGTCTTGGCTAACATCCGCTCACCTGTCTTCAACCATTCCCTATACCGAACATTCGTGCCAGCCATGACAGCCATCCATGGCCCACCCATCACGTACGTACAGCCCAAGGCTTAGACTTGCCATGGGTAGTGGGTGGCAGGCCATGGGCCACAGCCTAGCCCAGTGTGTGGTCACCACGGCCGCCTCCTCCAGGGCGCCAGTGCTGTGTGCCAGGAAGCGTAAGTTTGAAGAAGATGAGCGGCAGAGCATCCCCAACGTGCTCCAGGGGGAGGTGGCCAGATTAGACCCCAAGTTCCTGGTGAGCTTGGACCCTTCTCACTGCAGTAACAACGGGACTGTCCACCTGATATGCAAGCTGGGTGAGTACCTGGGGAGGGCAGAGCTGGCGAGGAGTGAGTCCAGCACAGCAGCCCCAAGGCTCTCTTGCATCCTAAGGCCTGTAGGGGGGAGGTGGGGGGTGGCACAAGGCTTCCAGGCTGTGCCTCAGAACAGGCCCAGCCCAGGGCTGTGCACTCCATTCTGACGTGCATTCAGCCTCCCACAGAAAGGCACACTCACACTACAGCCCTAGGCCCATAGTCCCTTTGTCCTTCTCAGGAGCCTGCCCAGGTTGTCATGCTTAATCTTTACACACCTGGTGCAGGATAGGATAGGTACCGAGGGCCGGGCTGTGAGCCCACACACTTTCACCTGTTCTCTGTGTGCCAGAGAAGCTCCTCTGAGGCCCTGGGAAGATGTGGAAGCCTGTGAGTCAGAGTGATCTCCAGGCGTTGCAGCCTCACCAGAACCTTTTGGGGTGTTCAGAGCAGGACTGTGAGCAAGGCAGGCAGGGTCACAGGCGCAGCCTCTTGTGTTGCAGATGACAAGGACCTCCCTAGTGTACCACCACTGGAGCTCAGTGTGCCTGCCGACTACCCTGCCCAGAGCCCGCTATGGATTGACCGGCAGTGGCAGTATGGTATGTGAACTGAGAAGGCAGCTACTGGTGGGACCCAGGGCATGCAGGGATCAGCTCTGGGGAACCAGTTTTCTTCATGTGCTTTCCCCCCAAGCTGAGGCCTCTCCTTTTTCTTCTCTGGCTCCCCCTTTGTGGACAAGATTGGGTTGCTCAGTAATCAGTGGAGAAAGAAAGGTCTCAGTCCCCATTGTGTCCCTTAGCCTGGCCTGCAACTCCAGCGCATCCATATCCAATGAGTGAGGAATGAGGAGACTCAGCTGTTTCAGTGGCCCTTGAGGGCCTCTTCAAGGCTGACAGGGGCACACATAGGAACTTGGATTCACGGGGACCCATCTGGGTGATGTGGCCCTAAGCCACAGGCCCAGAGAGCTTCACTGATGAGGATAGTCGCCCTGAAGCTCAGACCTGGCACATGGAGGACCAAGATGGGGACCCTGAGGCTGTCACTAAGGGAAAGCTTTGGGCTCCAGATCCATTCACATACCAGTTCCTCAGTGACATATGGGCCCAGGAGAGCCTGCTGGCCACTAGCGGTACGTGAGACATGGCATCCCAGGTCACCGTGGCTGGGTGATGTGCCCCACATCAGCCCTGTGCCTATAAGGGCATCCTCCATCCCATTTCCCAGAGAGTCGCTTATGTGGGCTGGGGTGCAGGTGTGGTGCCAGCTGTTCTGGCAGAGGGTGCAGCACTCAAGGCCCACTGCTCTGTTACAGACGCCAACCCCTTCCTGCAGTCGGTGCACCGATGCATGACCTCGAGGCTGCTGCAGCTCCCCGACAAGCATTCGGTTACAGCCCTGCTCAACACCTGGGCGCAGAGCATCCACCAGGCCTGCCTCTCGGCTGCCTAGCTACTACCACTGCAGGGTCTCGGGCTGCCAGCCCACCGGGGACCACGGGGTCAGCCGGCAGACTTGTTGGGGCCACAGAGGACACGCCTCATGTTGGACCTTTCTAGGTGTTGGCTCCCTTAGAGAGCCTGGACTTAGGTTAGCTTTCCTGCTTTTATCTTCTGCCTTGGGGACCTACCAAACATTTTCCCACTTACACAAGACTGGGACAAGCAGCTGCAGGGCTGGCTGCATCGATGGTGGGGGTAGGAGTTCCTTCAGGGAGGTGAATGTGCGCCTGGACTTGCGTTCATCGGGCTGCTGTCCCCGTGGCCTCTGCAGGGCCCATGTCCTTAGCAGCATGTGGGAGAAGTCAGGCCCTGTTAGAGCCCCTCGTGTCTCTGTGCTCCAGAAAACACTCTACCCGTTTCTGTGGGGGAACATGGAGAATATAGGAAACCCCTAAAACACACAGACTCCTCTGATCACAGTGTTGGGTTCAGACCATGCCACTGTTGGCATATGGGCCATGTCACAGGGAGGCCCCCAGATCCAGGGGTGCCAGCTGCGTCTCAGAGGCAAGTCTTGCCTGCAGGTAGCTGTAAGTCACCACCACTGGCTGGGCCTCATACCTCATGGTGTTCTCCCTTCAGGCCTTGGGGGTCTGCTCAGCACTGTAGGCATGCTGAGGAGCAGAGGCTTCTGGGAGGATCCTGTCTGTGGCACTGTGTGCACCAGCTGGGCCCACTCATGGGTTGGGGTGCCATCCTTGGCTTGGGACCTGGCATCCTCAGAGCCACTCCAGAGATTGAGGCTCCTTGACGGGGCATCAGCTGGCCCTCTGGTGACGAGAGGTTCCCCTTTTGTATGTGCACTACCATGTCATCTGTGGTTCTTATAATAAATTTATTATTCCTGTGTTTGTCATGAATTTGTTACTGTGCCCCACCCATCATGAATCCAGGGCCCACTGTCCAGTAAGGGATATTGTCCAAGTAGAGGCAGGTCTCCCACTTTGGATATGACCATGGGTGCCCAGACCTTAGTTCACCTCATCTAACTGCTAGTGCCTCATCCTGGTTCACCCCCAGGTTTCTGGCAAAGTTCCTGCTCCCTGAAGCTGGAAGACGCAAGAGATTAGCACGGAAACAGCCAGTGAGGCCAGAAGGACTGTCCTGTCGGGTGAAGTTCAGCACTAAATTGGCCACACACCCATGAGATGTGCCACAAAGCTGCTGCTCTGGCGATTGTGGGGAGTGGCATGAGGCCTTCAAAGGATGGGGACATCACAGGGTGGGGCCTCAGTGCCCTGGAGAGGACTGTTCTCATGTGGCTCTCCACAAGGAAGGTGGGCTTAGTATGGCAGCTCATTGGCTATTTGCTGGTGTAGACACAGGATGTTACTGAGGCAGGAGGATGGCATCTCACCCCCAGAGTGTCCAGTCAGGCAGGAAACCTTGCATGCCCATGTGCGTGGAAGGTAGCCCCCGGCCCAAGAAGGGAGCAGTGCTGTGCCCGAGTTAGTTTTTAGCTGTCCCCCAATTATAGGTAGCAGAGCTAGGATCCCTCCAGGGGCAAGGACACCTGACAGCCAGAGACAGACTAAGGCCTGGGAGAAATTAGCTTTATTTTGTTTTTAACAGGTGGGGTAAAACTTATGTATTTTTGTGTAAATGCAGAATAGCTAAATACTGAGCAAGAAAATAAACAGTTTCTCAGTTCTGAGAACAGGGACTTTATCTGCCGTGAGTTTGGTTTATGTAGAATTAGAATTCTTTTGGGATGCTACCTAGAGAGGGTTAGTATCTCCAGCTGTGACTGGGGCTGCCAGGAACACTCAGAGCACCGAGCGGTGCAGCCGCCGGCTCTGTACCACCTGCAGCCTTTTCTGCCTCTCGGCAAAGTTACTCTTCAGGGTCTGCTTCAGTGCAGGCAGGATGGCACGCTCCGCTGCGGGCACTGGGCTCAGGATCAGGCTGGCAGGGGCAGAGGGCGGGCAGCGAAGGCGTGACTGGAAACAGCTGCTGGGTGAGCCGCAGAGCCAGGGCCTGCTCTCTGTTGTGCCTGGCCCTCCCCTCATTGCGGGCACCCCACCCTCCCTGTGCCCCTGGGACTCACCATTTCTTAGAGACGCCCTTGGGGACCTTGGGGAGCTGCATGACCTCCTGGTCCCTGAAGGAAGAGTCGGCAGTGAGCCTCACACAAACAGGCCCTGTCATAGTGGGATGAGGACTGCACCAGGCACTTACTTGGGAGAGTTCAGATCAGCTTCCTCAGGGGCAGCCTTAGGCCTCTGGGTCCCTTCCAGGAGGGACTTGAGGTGCTGTAGCTGTAAAACAAGAAGAGGTATGGTGGCTGAGGCTGCAGATGCACCAGGGCCGCCCTGGCCACCCAAGACTCACCTCTTGGGCCTGCAAGAGATTGGCGTTCCACAGCTGGCGGATGACCACCTCACACTGCTGAATCGAGGTGTGCTTACGCAAGTGGGGGGGCAGGCCCATCAAGGGGGGTGCCCCCATCACCTGCCTGCCCTTGTACTGGCTGCCTGCCACCGGAGTAGCCTCTGGATTAAAAGTCTCCACTTCTTCATCTCTGAAATGGTCATTGCAGCATCCCAGAGGTAGCCTGCCAGGTTGGTCTAACTACCTACCACCTGTCCTTAGGGCAGCACCCTCACCAGCATGAGGCCAATGTGGGAAAGAGAGGTGACAGCCCCCTTGGGATCTGGCTGCCTTCTGATGCTCCAGGCATCAGGTGGAGGTCTCTGGGGTCAGCTGTGAGCTGGGCCCATCCCTTCCTCCCCTCTCAGGGTACACTGAGGGTCAGATGTGGTTTGAGGTATCCTGACCACAAATCTGGTGGGGCTGGTCAAGAGAGAATCTGAGGACCATGCAGAGAAGCAGGAGCTTGTCCTGCTGACTGCACTACCTGAAGGACAGTGGGATCCCCTTGTTAGGTGCAAAGCCTAGGCTCACTGCTGCTTTCCAGGGAAATCCCAGAAACGGGTGTCACCACAACCTGGTCCAGATCTGTCCTACTGACTGTGCCTTCCAAAAGCCAAGCATGTTTCCCAGGTGGAGCCTGGGAAACTGACACTGTTCTCGGTGAAAAACAAGCTCATTTGGAGGCCAAATTCTTTGAAAAAGCAGTGTAGGGGCTGCTGCTGGCCCCTCTTGTGGGCTCAGGTAAGCACAGGACGCTGCAGGACTCCCAGTTTGGTTCACTCTAGAGGCTGGCCCATTTAGAAAGCAAAGTTGATGCCGGGGTGTGAACCTACTAAATGCCTTACTTGGCTGGCCCCTGTGTCCCAGGGGCTCTGTCCAGCTTGCTGTGAAGCAAGGCGGCGGCAGGGGGCTCCTCTTCCAGGTCCATCTTCTGGGGAATATCAGCTTTCGAGTCTTGCTTCTTGAAGGAACCGGGCTGGGGCCTGGCCTTGCCTTGAGAGTTGGCTACAGGTCAGACCCAGACAGGGCCTGTCACTGTGGGCGTCAAGAGCCAGTGCCCAAGTCCTTCAGGATCAGCTATCTGCACCCTAGGAGCCCTGACCTCTGCCTCCGTTTTCTCCTGGTAAAGGGGAGATGATAACAGAGCCTCCTGCTGGGAAACACGCATGAGGGTCTGAGGATGAAGCCATTGGGTGGTGCCTGTTGAATTCTCTGACACACTTGGAATGGGCCAGTCTCCTCCCAGAGCTTGGGGAATGCCGGGGCTGGGGGTGGCCTCACAAGCAGTTCCCTGACTGAAGAATCACCCAATTTGGGGCAAAATGAAATAATGAGAGGTCTACACTTGGTCTGCACAGGTTTACTTTCCAAAGAAAAAGCCCATGGCCCGCCTGGGTCCTTGGAAAGGGCAGGGGCCACTCCTGGTCAGGATGCCTGGCTTCTCAGGGAGGCGGAGTGGGGAGAAGAGGCTCTTGGCTCTCCTTACACTGCGAAGGACAGACACCAAAGCCCAGGGCTCTGTAGGCAGGGACATGCCACCTGAGTCCTGCCTGCTTTGTGGGAATACTACATTCTACCAGGGCAGCCAGCCAACCACTCCCTCCCTGGAAGACCACTCAGGGAGGCTTGGGGGACACTCAGGGTTCCTCTGTCAATGAGTCTGCTCACAACCCCACCCCAGGGTGGGCTTGCCAGGGGGCCTTATACCCACGTTGACACTGTGCTCTTTGCAGGCAGACCTGCCGGGCTTTTGCAGCCTCCCTCCAGCCAGCCCACAGTCCCATCCCACCCTGCCTCAGCCCCCTTCTGGTGGTTTCAGCTCACTGCACTCTTCTTGGCCCCTTAACCCCTAAGTCCATGGGTCCTGGCAAAGAAGCTCCTCCAATGGCTGCCCAATAGAGAACCACTAGGGGCTTTTAGGCTTGGGGCACATGGAGGGTGCTGGCATGCTTACCTGATGCCGTTGAATTTGAGACAGACTTGATGGATTGAAAGCTGGAATTGGAGACGCTGCCTGTAGGAGAATGCACAGGGGTCAACCCAAAATGGCAGCAGCGATTTGTCCCAGCTTCCTCAGAAGCTTCTGCACATCCATCATGGGCCAGGGGCTGGACCCACTTGTGCCTGACTCCTGGCCTTGTAGGCCCTGGCTCAAGTATTGCTACAGAGCCCTCCCCGACATTGGTGAGGCAGTCCACACCTGGCCAGTGCCAGAGGAAACTACCTGTAGGAAAGGTGGTTTCCAGAAGGCCATCCAGAAAGCAGGAGGTCCTGAAGGGGCAGAACCTCTCCCAATGTCCCATCAGTGACCCCCCCCATACTGCAGGATTGGGGTGCTAATAGGCCACACTGGAAGCCCTGGACAGCTCGCTGGAGCTACTCTGCCCCCCACCCCAAACAAGGGCTCCCACCATCCCATTTTCTGTGTCTCCCAGAAAGAAAGAGCCCTGAGCACCCCCCAACTAGGGCTTTCCAAGCTGGCACCACTCACCACTCACACCACCTCCCAGTGTCAGACCTGGCCCCAAAGGTTAGTGTGAAGAGCAAACCCAAGATGCAACCTGGGCATCCTGGGCTGAGCTGTGGTACAAGGCAAGGTGACTGGCCCACAGATAAGGAAGGGCCTCGGACAAGTGGCTGCAGGCCTCTGAGTCACACTTCCTTCCCCCAACCCCCAGTCACTGCAGAGATGACAGGAAGGATCCCTGGACGGAGTATGCCCAGAGTAATGGGGCCGGGGCTGTGCTATGCTCCCCAGCACTTTGGAGGGAACCTGTGAACAGCCAGAGCAGCAAGCCAAACGAAAGAGCCCACCAGGTAGCGAGGCTGGTAAGGGCGGGGAAGGGTCTGGGCAGCCCCCACCCCCAGCTGCTCTGTCCACTAACCCTACTGCACAGACCTCAGGCCTTGGGCTCCCTGAGAGTGGCACCTGCTGTGCCTGTCACCCAGACCTTGGCTAGGAGCAGTGGCATCTGTCTGTCCAGGACCTCTCCCCACTGGGACAGTTATGGACCAGTGCAGCTGGGTGGACACAGACAGTCTGGAGGGACTGCACTTGACAGCGGTAACTGAGGACGTCAGTCTTACCTTTCTTCTGTGGCTTCTGATTCATTATTAGCTTATAATGGAGATCTGAAAGCAAGCACATGCTGTCCTCATTTTCAAAGCCATAGCCCTTTTGAGAGAAACTTGGCTTGTCCTGCCCACTCCCTCCCTGCTGAGTTCCCCAAGAGACTTCATTCATATGCTTGGCTGCAGGGACCCTTCCCCATGAGCCAATTCTGGCCTTGAGCATCCTCAGGCAGGGAATGCCTCTGGCTATTCCCTGAGCTAAAGGCCCTGCATGAGAGCCTTGCCCCAAATCCAACCCTTCTCCATGATAGCTACAGGGTACCCTCTACCAGGAGAGAGCCTGGTTCCAGAGGTGCAAGGATGAGTCAGGATGCCTGAGCTCTCCAGAAGCCCCTGGCCGTGGGTGAGCAGATGTAGTCAGTCCAACAACCAAGTGACACCCAAGACATAGGCTGGTAACATCCAGCCTGGACACCAGGGAGGGACTAGGGTGAGACTCCGAAAGGCATAAGGAGGGCAGAGTCCTGATATAATGGATATCCAATGATGGAGTACTTCACACTCCAGGTAAAGGCAGCAGGAGAAAGGGGAGTGAGAAACCCAGACAGGCCTAGATTTGTAGGCAAAAAGTTCTAACTAAAGGCCAGAGGAGCAAGGTCCCATCATGGAGCCTCAAGTTCTGCTGCAGGCCTGGCCTATGGAGGTGAGGAGGCAAACTGGGTGTAAAGTTAGGAAGGGAGGTCCTCCTTGAGGAGGTCCATGGGCACTGGGACTGAGGCATCTGTGGAGGCGCTGGATGGGGCCCAGGAATTCTTCTGGGGCCAGCATGTCTGCCCTTGATCTGGGTGTGTTTAGTGTGTGAAAATTCATTGAGCTGTATACTACTTTTGGGGGCATGTTTTACTTTCTATAAAGTTTTTAAAAACGGGGTGGACCTGGCCCTGACCACAGAGGAGGCTGCTGGCCAGAAGACTGTGGGAAATGATGCAGCCAGACCTGCCCTGGCCAGATGGGCAGATGGGCAGATGGCCAGGAGGGCATCTCCCACGATGATGGCCTGGAGTTTTTGGCCTGGGGCAGAGATCCTGAGTTGGAGATCCAATGGCGGGACCCCGGTTGGGGCTTGCTCCACTGTGTCCTCCCTAAACCCTGCGTGTTCTAGAATACAAGTGATGTTTCGGTGCTGAAGGCCCTGGGAGGGTACGGGGTAGGCAGGTTTGCATGTCTCCGGGACCCACAGCGTGGGGTTGCCCCCGCCCCGGCCCCACAGCCCATATTCACCCTTGTTCTCCCGCTTCAGGTGCTCAATCTCCTCGTGGAGCTTGACCAGAGTCTCCGAGTGCTGCTGCTGCAAGAACTGCAGGCTCTTTTCCAGGTCCAGGACCCGCTTTTGTGCGTCGCTGATCCCGAGCTGAGTGGCGTGCTGCCCCGGGTGCTGGACTGCAGGCTGGCGCTGGCGCAGGCGCGATGCGCCCCGGGAGCCCTGGGTTCCCGAGCTAGGGGGCCGTTGCCCGGTTGCCACCCCTGCTGCGCTCATGTCACCTACGCCGCCGCCTCCGCTGCCGCCGCTGCACGTCCACTCGGTGGCCTGGCTGCCCCGGCCTGTCGCCGGGTAGCCATGGAAACGGGCGCGACCGAGGGGGCGGAGCGTGAATGGGGCCGGTCCAGAGGGGGCGTGGTGTGCGGGTGGGGGCGGGGCCTAGGGCCACGTTCTGTCAAGGTGCACTCTGACTTAAAAAGGGCAGGCATCCTCTGACTTAAACATCAGAGAATCGTCTCCCTTTACAGTGGGCCTTAATGTTCAATTTTGTTCGCTTGTTATGTTTTAACAGTTCACTTTTTGAACAGATGATTTGATTACAGGTTCAAAAGTCAAAGGTAAAGTTTCCACTTCCAGTAACTGCAGAAACCCAAAGCAAAATGAAATGTGGACAAAATGTATAACACAGCTGTCTGAAGACACTGTATTAGGACAAAAAGCAGCCGGGAGCTTGAGGGGAGGCAGTTTGAAAGAAGAGCTGCTTTTCTCTGAGGGCTCTCTTTACTTTACTCAGCCAGACCTGAAACAGGAAGCCACCAGTTCATTGGCTCTTGAAGGTAGAGGATGGAGTTTGGGATGGCCACTGCAGCTGAAAATTGAAGGGGTAATACTGAGTAATTTGGAACCTCAAGCTATAATTCCCTTCCAATGAGGGGATGGCCCTAACAGCAAGTGTATGAGTTAAGATTCCAGGATCCCAGGGAAAAAGAGAGCTGGAAGGCCATAGAGCTAAGAGATTCATTCAATGCCAACTCCAAGGACGACTTGGTAAATGCTTGTTTTCCATTTAAACCACAAAAGGCCTCACCTTGAATAAGGACTATGTTCTAGAAAGAAGAGATGTGCATTAAAACTATGGGCAAAATCAATATATATCTATCCAAATAAGATTTAAAGTCTGGCTTCCACAAGGTTGTTGTGATCCTCCAGTAATTCAACTGCCTAGAGAACAAAATGCAACATACTTCAGATAAGGATAACAGAACCCAAAGTCTCTGACACATCATCCACGATGTCTGATATATAATAAAAATACCAGACATGCAAATGTCATTGAGTCAAGAGAAAAATAAATTCAGATTCAGTCAACAGAAAGAGATCCACAAATAACTTTAGATAATAGAATTACCAGAAAAGTGCTTTATAAAAAAATGTTTAAAAATCTATAGAAAAAGATGGCTATAGTGATTGAAACCACAGAGAATTTTAAAAATGATTTGGAATATATATTTTTGAGACTTTTATATAAATATATATTATATATATAAATATTTTAAAAAGGAAATCTTAGAACTAAAAACATATATCTGGACTCCTGGTTTCCTGGTCTGGCACGTAAGGAACTTGGATGTCACCACTCCCACTGACACAAAAAGAAAAAAGCTGAACAAACTGAAAATCAGTAACTCTTAGATCCATTAGAGAATTAAGGTCACAAGGCAAACTACTCCCCAAAATTGGAAACAGATGGAAGGACATAGAAAATCACAACTTACTGGAACAGAGATCTCTGCAGGAACCAGTAACATGGTGAGAAAGTCCAAACTATAATTGATAAATTGCTGGTGTGACTCAGTGTGGACAAGTTTTGAGAGTTAAAATTCCAGGGGTGGGGATGTAAGAGGAGGGTCCAGTCTTAAGCAGTCCTTACATATTTGTGAGTTTAACCTCCAGGAGCCCTAGCAGGTTCTCATAGGGAAGAATGGATAAAAATTTTCTTGTACTCCCAGCAGAAGGAGCGGGAAAGTCACTATTTTGAAACATGCCTAGAGCACTCTGTTCTTCTTTACTATGCCTGCCCCCCAAAACAAACTAACAGCAAAACTGGCTGAGATTTTAGCAGAGCCTAACTGCCTTGAAGAAAGATAAATACCCAATTCTAGTCCCATATGGCTTTCCCTCTCTCCACATGCTACCACCATATCAGTAGGGCTTCTGAATAAAAACAGGGAAACACAAGTGAAAGAACTGTTCATCTCAGTCCTGATTTAAGATAACTCTAGGAAAACCCAAAGACAACAAAGACAAAAACAAGGGCTGCTTCTGACACCTACAACTATAGCAAACAATAAACACAGACTAAACCCTAGCCAAATAAACATTGAACTTCACACTGAAAATCTATTTACCTAAGTTCCTTGTATCCAGTACAGCATGTCCAACTTTCAGCAAAAAAATTACAGGCATATTTAAAGGCCAGTAAAGAGAGTTTGAAGAGGCAAAAGGTCAGCATGTAATATTTAAAATAATTAAGGAATAGAAATTGAAGAATATTATGTAGATATATGAAGAGGAATATCAGAAGAAACAGCTAAACGAGTAGAAAGTAGTGCCTCTAAGAAACTGGAATATTCCTTCATTATCCTTTTAATGTGCATGTGCTCAGTAGTGATGGCCCCTTTTTCATTTCTGAGGTTGAGAGAGGAGGAGTAAGGCAAGAGACTTCTAGTTTTCCCCCACAATTCTGAGAGTACTCTTTGACTTTATAAATTAGATATATTTGTCACTCTGATAAAAAAAATTAAAATTAAACCAGAAAAAAAATGTAAGAAAAATTAACACCCTAATAGAAAAAAATTAACAAGGACATTATAGGCAATTCACAAAATCCATAAGATGAATTGACATGAAACAATGCTTAGTTGTAAAACATTTTCATTTACTGCAGTGTGATCTACAACATTCTAGACTTTTTTCTACATCATTAAAGAGAATTTAAGTTATTTTTATTATAGCATCTGCCTCCCTGACCAATCAAAATTTCTTGGAATGGCTGAAGAAGAAAAAAAAAAGGTGTACTTTACTAAGCTATCGATACAATGGAAAACGAGAAATTGCCGCCAGTAGTCTAAGAACTGTGATAAATTCCTGAAAGAGAGAAAATAGGGTCTCATTTATAAAAAAATGAGTCTAGAGGGAACCTTATTCAAAATAGGAGCAAGAGAGAACTTCTGTAACACTGGAAGATGATAAGGGGATAAAAGTTACCCGGAAGAGGCTTCAGGGACCATCATTGGGTGATTTACAAGGGTAATGCCCTTAGAGCTGCTTGGTCAGTTTCTGATTGGGATGAGCAACAAATAACAGTGACATTGGCTCTCAGGATTTAACAGACACTGCAGGCTCTGAGGGCTGGAAGTGCCCCAGCAGCAAATGAGCCCCTTATCTGGAAACTACCAGAAACCTTTCCTAGTATCTGAATATTATCTTTTCCCTATAGTCACTGTCAGCAAGCTGAACCCACGAACAAGGATTCTTAAAGAGGCAGAACACAGAATCACTAAATATTTAAAAAACATCACGAAAGGAGAAATGCAATAATAAGAACTAACACCTGAAGAAACAGTTACTAGAGCTATCAGAAAAAGACTGGGAAAAAGTATACTAGTCTCCTCAAAAGTATTCAAAAGGCTGTTCGTGTTCATGGGAAAGGAATAAAACTGGAAATTAGAAGCAGTTCCCCTTCCTCCATCATGACTACTTCCTGCTGCTGCCGCCCCTGATGCTGCTCACTGTTGAAATTCCAAACGTAAAGACATGTTTAGTTTATTTGAACCAAAGTTTAGGGGCCAGTCACACAAGCAAAATCTCAAAGAATTGAGAAAATGCTCCAAGGAACAGCAGTTTTGCAGTTTATTTTATACATAAGAATCAAAGGAGGAGATGTAAAAAAGGTTACATGAAATCCACTGGTGATAGATTATGGAGTGGGGGGGAAAGTAAAGTGGGAACATTTCTAGGATTAGATAAAAAGCAAAATGGAGAGATACATTTTTTACATTGGTGAGTGCAGGATAGTTAATATTTCACAGTTTACATGAGTATGCAGTTAGAAGACAATGAGGAATGTTGGGGTTGTCTTGCCCTGATACTAGGGGTGCCCTGATACCTCTTCTGGAGAGGAGGTTCATTCTGACATTTCAAATGTTATTCTATGAACAAAAACAAATAAGGCTTGCTCAAGTAAAGATTAATCTATCATGCAGGACTTCAGATGTGATTTCCCATTCTAACTCACTCAGGAATAATTTTTACAATCCAAACATCCCATGTGGTTACTTTTAGTTATTGAGTTTGCCAGCCTTGCCAAGGTAGGCCCCTTTTGTTCACAAGTACATGTTCACAGATACAAGTAGAGTCTACTTGTAACATTTGTGTGTTAAGTTTTTGTGTGTACCTGTGTTTTCAATTCTCTTGAGTTCATACCTACAAACAGAATTGCTGGGTCATATTTAACTTTTTGAGGAATTGCCAAAAACTATTGCATCATTTTACATTCCCACTGGCAATGTGTGAGGTTCCAATTTCTCCAGGTTACCAACTCTCATTTCTGTGTCTTGCAGCCATCCCAGTCACTGTGAAGTAATACCTTACTGTAGTTTTGATTTGTATTTCCCTCATAACTAGTGATGCTGAATATCTTTTAATGTGCTTATTGGTCCCCTGTGTAACATCTTTGGAGAAATGTCTATTCAAGTCCTTCATTTTAAATTTGGGTTATTCACCTTTTTGTTGAATTGTAAGAATTCTTTGTATATTCTAGATACAAATGCTTTATCAAATATATGATTTGAAAATATTTTCTCCCATTTTATAGGTTGTCTTCTCAATTTCCTGATAGTAATATTTGCGATACAAAAATTTTTAATTGTGGTAAAATCCACTTTATTTTTTTGTTATACTTTTGGTACATTTAAAAAACCACTAATACAAAGTTAAAGATTTACTCCTATGTATTCTCCTAACAGTTTTATAATTTTAACTTTTATACCTGGGTCTATGATCTGAGTGATTAGACAGATAACTTCCAATGTAGGAAAACCATGTTTCCCCCAATATTGTCATTCAACATTAGAGTGCCCCAATACTTTTCTATTCATGTACCAATTCATTTATACAAATTCATGTTTTGACGCCCAAGATGTTAGAAGCTAGATAAATATATAACAAGTGTATTTGTCAAATATTTTTGTTGGGCAACTACTATAAGCTTGAACGGTGCTGGAGCTAAATAAGTAAAATATACTACTTGTCCTCAAGACAAGTAGTTCATTGGAGATTCAGTCACAAGTATTTATTCAGCATCTACTCTCATTTGTGGAATGGTGGGGTAAGTACAAAGAGCACTTACTCCAGCCCTGGAGCTGGGAAATTAGGTTGGCGGGAGGTGGAAAGGGGGTGAGGCTCCCTAGAGGAAGTGATGACTGAACAGGTGGATGGGCGGACCTCCACTGGCTGAGGAGGGAAGCAGGCAGGCCAACCTTCAGAGACCTGTCCTGAGAACCATAGCTGACTGCACATTTTAAGAGAGTGAGTAGGTCGGAGGATATAAGTTCTGGGCTGTTGGGGACCAACTGAAACAGAAAGCTTGCTTCATCCACCTTACTTGCCTAAAACATAGATCTTAATGGAGAAAATTTCAGATGCACAAATGCAGAGTTTTCCAGATGGTGTCCTGTAGAACACAAGATGCTTGGGATGTTACTGCCACTAGGTAAATGGGTCACAAGAGACAGTGGGTCTAGTGTGGCCTCTGAGGAACACTATCGCGCGATGGGCTGAGTCTCAGAGGCACCAGAGGCAGAGCAAAGCCTCAGAACCAGGGAGCTCTGGTCCTGCACTCAGTGCTGCTAGAAGGCCTGGCCCACAAGGCCTGGATTTGGCCCTTTGTCTGTGGTTGGGTGAAAGCCACATGGAGTAAATGGGGGTTGAGGAGGTAGAGGCAGTTCACATAAGCCACTCCAGGAGATGGGTAAAGAATAACATGGCAAAACTCCTATCTCCAGCCTGACCTCCCCTGAGCCTGGACCAGCAGCCATGCACAAAGATGGCCATTTCCTCCTTGATGCGCTGCAGACACAACTCCTGCCCCTGGCCTGCTCCTCTCCACAGCCACCTGAGCAGGCCTGTGCTTCTTTCATCTGAGCACACCCCCAAATGCACTTAGGCCTTGGCTCCCATCCCCAGTCCTTTCCTGAGTGAAAGCTCTTACTTAACTTTAACCCAGATTGCTGAGATCAGATCCCCATGGCCCTCATCTAGAGGCAGCTGGCACCCCAGACACCTACTTTGCTCTTGGCTCCTCAGGAACAAGGCAGTGTGCTGCACGCTATTCTTCCTGCATGCCATCTGCTCTCCCTGTTATCACCTCCCACGCCCCCAACCACCAGAACCCTGTACCCTCCCTGACCTTACTGTTCTTGGTTCTTTATGACTTCTAGGCTCTGCACTACACTACAATGTCCCAGAGGACTGGGTGGTCCTGCCTGTTCTGTGTCCCCAGCACAGCTGAGGGTGCACACAGTAGGTGGCTGTTTCATGGTTAATGGATGTGTAGGTAAAGCAGAGCATTTTTGCCTTTTAGGGTATTGAGAGTTTTCCAGGTTGAAAAAAAAAGGCATGAGAAATGTGGACAGGAAGGTTCTACATGGGGAATAAGTGAAGCCATGGATAGTGATAGTCAAGGCGGGGACACCCTACCACTGTGGGCGGGGATGGGCTTCTAGCAGAGGAATTTATAAAGGGGGAGTCATGGGGAAATGGTGCCATTAATATCTGATCCCAGGCCATTATTTCACAAAGTGTGCTCATTTTTTCTCTGACTTAATGAGCTTGATAACAAAAGCCAGTAATCTGTCAATGCTGAACCTACGGAAACTATTAAGGTTATATTTCCTATTCCCATCAAACTTGACCCAAAGCAACTGCCCTGCCCAGGGAAAAGGGGGAGGGGACATTTAACATTCAGGCCAGGTCAGCGTGTTCCCGGTGAGATACTCACGTGGGGCTAAGTGCATAGTTCAGTTCCCAGCTGCACGTGGCCCCGAGCTTCCAGAAGCCACAGAAAGTGCAACATGTGTTCCAGTTTTTCACGTTAAGGCCAACTCTGACCTGCTGAGTAGAAGGCATTCTGACAGCTTAGACCCAGCCTGGGGCCTGTGCTGGCTGAGGCCCTCACTGGGCCCCTTTTCCCAAACCTCTGGGGGCTTGCTGTCTCTATCATTGCCAGTTGTCTACATCTGCCTCGGTCTGCTGCTGCTGTTAAGTGAATCCACTGACCCCTGGGTGAGGGACAACAGGGCACCCAACAGCTATCTGCAGTCACCGAGTACTGGATCACCCTCAATAGGTGACCACAATGAAAGCTAAGCCCCAGTACAAGACTCAGGAGCAAGAACAGATTTCTTCGGATCCATGGTTGGTTACAAGTCCGGTTGGATTTTTGGTCAAAGGCCCCAGAATGCCACTATTCTGAGTTTATACCAAAATAAAAAGCCCAATTTTTCAAGTTTGAGAACTTTTAAAAAATGGCTTGGTTTAAATCACTGTTGAAACATTGTTCTCTCCAGTGAGTCATCTGTATGATGAAAGGCGTGTGAGGCCCGTGGGGCCTTTTGACAGTGAACATGTAATTGTTGTGTAGTTTGAATATTTGTGTCATCAGAAAGTTACTGTCTTTGAGCATTTGATTTTATTGAAGATACAAACAATGCTTTTGATCATCTTTGGTTGTAGATCAGAAGCTGGCAGGATAGGCCCAGCGGTCCTGCCATATCCCCTACGCAGAGGAGAGCTTGTGCTCTCGGACAAGGAGGTGACATGGACCACCACTGAGTGATGCACTTGCTGGCTTGGGGGCCAGAAGGGAGCCAGAGGAAAGCACTGTCCCACTAAGCACCTGTGTTCCTAGAGGATCATCTCTCCTCCAAAGTGGAATTCTATGGCCTGTATCTGGCATCGCTGGGGGTACACAAAGGAGAATGACCCTTGCTTTGACAAGTGTGGTAGCAAAATTTAGTTTTAAAATTAGGAATCAGAGAACCATCATCTAATATCCTCAGGAATCTCTTTTAGGGTCTTTGATTCTTTGGAGCCAGAGGCTGAGCTGCTGTCCTGGTATCACCTGGGAAAAGGAGACACACTACAATGCCCACCTCAAGGATAATGAGGGCAAAGGACCAGGGGCCTCCTGGAGGAAGCACTGACTCCTTAATTTCACGTGGCTAAATCCTGAAATAATTAAAGAAGAGAAAGTCCCCAAGAACCATCTCACTGCAGGCCTTGCCTGAGGGAAGGAAGGAGGCCCAGTGGCTAGGCCCTGGGCTGGCCTATCCCTTGCAGCTCATGGACCTTTGACATTGCTCCCTTCCTGGCCAAGCCTGGACTGCGTGCCCTTCTTGTTTCAGGTTCTCTTACAGATGGCTCTGAATCCGCAGGAAAATGCCCCTTAGAAGTGCGAAGGTGACTGGGCTCCGGCTCAGAGGTGGCCTCTTACGTGCATAGGAGGAACTGTGTAGCCATCCTGCTGGTTTGTGTGGAGACAGTAGCTGGCCTGCTTATAGTCAGGGCTGGTGCAGCTTGCCTCGCTCTGTCAGCAGTGTCATGGCCATGGCGTAGAGGAAATAGCCTAGCACGAGGAACAGGGCACAGGGCAGGGGCCCAATGCAGAACAAAGAGGCCACAAAGAAGACCAACAGCAGCGACAGCAGTGTCCGGTAGCTACCCAGGAAACGTAGGCTGAGCCTGGGGCCCCGGGCACGGCCAATCGAACGCCCCTGCTCCACGGGGCTCAGCAGGTGCCTGCTGGTCAGCCCGGGCTCCATGAGGTGGTAGCGACAAAAGCTGCCAAGGAAATCAGCCCGAGAACACAAGGCTGCCATCTGGCCTGCAAACTAGAGCAAAGACAGAGGCATGTGGGAGTGGGCAGCAAGCAGGGGCCACACTGTCCACCCAGCCTCTCTGAGGTTGTAAGAAAGGGGCGTGGCCCTCCTGCCCACACTTACCCTGTGGTTGATGGTGGAGGACAGCCGGAATAGCAATCGGACTAGGCTGGCAATCTCATAGCTCCGGATGGGCTGTAGTTCTGAGTCCCCCTGGTACTCAATGTCAAACTTTCGCAGCCCGTTGATGATCTACAAGCAGCAGGAAAGGTGAGCCCCAGGTGAAACTCAGGCCCTTGGAGCAGTCCAGGGAACACACAGCTGTCACTGATTATGGTGACCACCAGCTGTGCTGCCTGGAAAGCCCCAGAGAGCCAGGTGCCTCTGGGACATGAGCCTTACCTGGTAGCGGCCCAGGGGCGTAAGGATGAGTCCATCCTCACCCACAATGCAGTCCGGGAGCTGTTTCTTTCCATTCTCATCCCGAGTTGTCCCAAAGGCGAGCGTGAGCTGGGCGAGCTGGGTCTCATTGAGCTGTCAAAGAGAAACTACCAGCTTTTAGTTTCCAGGAGAAGGGAGGAGACTGGTCTTCACCCCACTGGGCCTCTAATAGTGACAATAATGGGATCCAGCCTTGACATCGCAAGCATAGGCCTGCATCTCCCACCAGATGATCCCAGGAGCCCTGAGTGGTAGGACTCACACTGGGTCCTGGTCCATGGCTGGTCTCAGGCTGGGCAGGGACCGAACCCTGGGGAGGAGACAGCCCCATGGCTCGTACTCGGAACATCTGGCACAGGTACTCCAGGGCCTTCTCCAGGTACTCGTCTGTCTTGCGGACACTGTCCTGTCCCATCTCATCCATGTCATTGGCTGGGTAGGAGTTGTTTGTATCCGAGGAGTAGAAACCCAGCCATGACAAAAAGGGGCGGCTAGCTGTGCTCTCCCCACACTGGTCAGAGATGGACTTGGCAGTCTGTTTGGCCTGCGTGATGAGCTGAGCCAGGCGCAAGACCTGCAGGGCAGACAGGAGGTCAGCTGGCTCCGGTGAGCACTCAGCCACCATAGACCAGTGGGTGGTCCTGGGGGAACTTACCAAGGGCCAGGATGGGCAGCTTCCCTGTTATGAGGATTTTTTAAAACTAAGATGCATGTTCTAAATGTGGAAAATTTCCAACATTTTTTATCATGTGAAAAAAATTAGACTTCACTAAACAAAAAAGAAGAAGGAGTAGCATCGTCTACTCAACACCCACTCTTCTTCCTTTCTTTCCCAGAATGTGTGCACCCTCCCTGGATCACTATTCCAGAAGCTGTGGCCAGTGGCGCTCTAACTCACTCACCAGTGTCCGGACTTCTGGCCCAAACATTGGGGTGTACTTGCAGTCCTGGCCCTCCAGGCTGTAGACGTGGCTCTTCACCTTGAAGGAAATGTCGGTGACAGCCAATGGCCATGATGACAGGAAGCTGCCAGTGATCGTGGGAGGTGTTAGGAGTCGATGCTGGCGGTGGGGGATGACAAGTTCGGGCTCCAGGAACAGCTGCTCACCTGTAGGGCAGGACATGAGTCTGGCTTTGGTTTTCAAGGACATCAAATACCCAGTCGCCACTGGCAGGCTTCTAGAGTGCCTCCTGAGGTTTTCAAAGGGCAGTGACTGTACAGTGTGGGGGCCCAGGTCCTCATGTTCCCAGAGCCCTCACCAGTCTTAACAAGAAAGCCAACACTCACCAAGAGAAAGCCCAACAAAACTGTCTAGTCAAAAGCAGACAAGGGACCAAGATTGTCCCTGATGCCACCATCACTCATCACCAGGGAGATGCAGCTCAGAGCACTGCTTCCCCTTCCCATGGGGCACACCACAGCCCAGCCCAGTGTGCTATGTCACAGGGAAGACGGGGCACAGCCAGGCTCAGACCTTTACCTGCCACTGGGCACCAGGATTCCCCATACCACCTTTTGCCAAGCCCCTCATAATCCTCTGAGGCTTAGGCAGGGTCCCTGGGTCCTTCTCTAGGTGCTGCTTCCCACTAGGTGAGGGCTTACCTTTCTGGATCATCTCAGCCAGGTTGGGCTGGGAAAAGACTTTGGCCACTCGGAACACCATGAGTGCATTCTTGGGGCTGACCAGGTCAGTGCGCAGCGCACGGCTCAGGAAGCCCACGAAGAGCTTGGTGTACAGGAGCAGGTTCTCCTGCACAAAGGGCGCCCTGGGGACCAGGCAGCGGGTTATGAGCCAGACCTTCCGCAGAGAGAAAGGCCGCATGGGTCCTCACCCTCACTTCCACTGTATCCCCAGTCTTCCCAGCCATGACTTTATGGAGGTATCAAAAATGTCAGCTGAGGGAGCCTGGGGGTGGCAAGGGAGGAGGCAGAACAGATTTGGGAGAGACCTAGGCCCCCTGATGAAGGCCCCCTTCCCCAGGACGAAGCCCTTTCTGAGAGGACCAAAACTAGGTTGGCCAGGGCACCAGAGGAGAAGGCGGCCAGAGAAGAGGGCTGACGGAAGCCTGGAGGCTGGCTGGGAGATGTTGGAGAGGTGTGGTGGCTGCTATAAGAGAACTGGTAGGAAGGGTGGTTTGGGGGTGGGTGTGAACATACGTATGAGTGAGATAACAGTACAGGGACAGAAGGGTGACTGCTGTTTCCTTGGGAAACCAATCCCAGGGCCCAGGTGAGACACAGCAGGGTCAACGAGGGGTGTCCTGTTCCCACTCTGAAGGACCTCGGAGAAGCAGGTCCCCTGAAGGAGGACAGGGTGCTGGGGCTCACCATCTTTCCGACACAGAGCGGGTCTGGCTGTCACTGCTCTGAGACTGCTTCTCAAATGCATACCTCCAGGGCTGCAGGTAGCTTAGCCACATCTCCAGGACCTGGTGAGACATGTGTACAAATAGGTGGGCCATGGGGGAAGGGATTTGGGCCAGATCCTTGGGCCTCCTGGGGCCTGCCCAGGGAGGCAGGTCAGTGGAGCAGGGATGTATCCCTAGCTGTGGGGCTCTGCTCTGCCGGGGAAGGCAGGGGTTGTCTCCAAGGTCTGGCTTCTTCCTGTACTCCCCTGAGAGGGAATAAAAGGGACTCACTGCACCCCTAGGATGTTTAACCCTCTCATCATCCCTTCAGAAGTGGGGACAAGTGCAGCTCAGTGAAGTGTAACAGGACTGACACTCACGGCTCTGAATGATGCGTCCAGGGGCCAGTGGCTAAAACAATGCTGCAGGAAGAGGTAGAGATTCTGCTGGACAAACCTCGGGATGGCGGCCCTGCAGGGAAAGCGGGGGTAACCTCACAGGTGAGCCCAGTGGCTCCCATTTCAAAGGTTGATTCTGTCAGGGGGAGCACTGTGCACTCCCTAGAGGTAAGACCTCCTATTTTTTAGCTCCATTCTTCAGAGGAAGAAATCAAGATTGAGAGAGGTTAAGGAACAACCCAAGGACACACAGCATGCATGTAGACGATCCAGTGTAGCTCCTGTATGCTTGTCAGCCTGGATCACTCCACCACCCCAGCCCTTCCTCTGCCTGAAGAGGAGAGGGCAGCACAGAGCTCAGTCTCCTATGACAACTGAGCCACTCTGCTGCAAAGGCACTCCTAGCCCACTGGTTTTCTTGCCTGCCACTGGGGAGAAAGAGACAAGAGGGAGCATCAAGATCAGGCCTCTCCCTGGCCTGACTGGCTCTTTCTACGGGGCTGGTGGGATAGCCAGAGTGGAAGAGAGGACACAGACCCAGGAGGGGAAGAGGCGATTTCCCACCTGCTTCACCCTGCAGAGGCCTCAAAAGCCTCTGCTCCCCCAGCCCACAAGCCCTGGGGAAATGTCACTATGGGCAACATGTGTGTGGAGAACAGGAGAAAGCAGACGGGGGCACAGCAGCCCTGAACATAGCCCTGTACCCACCGTTTGAATTCCTCCAGGGGACTGGTGGCGTTGGAGTGGGCAGAGGGAGAGGCCTGTTCGGGCTTCAGGCTGTTGGAAAAGGCGTGCAGATGCTTGAGCAGCAGGCGCACAACCAGCACATGCTCCTCGGTGGGCATGAATGACTCCTAAGTTGAGAGGGGAGAAGAATCAGGACCCAGGTCTTCATGAACAGGAAGCCCCAGGTCTGACCATGTCCCGCCCAGGCCCATCTCTCTGCTCCAACTACAGGATGCATGGGCTGGGCTAGGAGTGGGACCATCTAGGGCCCCACTCGTGCCTGGTATTGCAGACAAGCCTAGCACTGCTGTCTAAAAGTGGTGAAGCCTATGCAGTGCACCCTGGGACAGCTGCTAAAACAGACAAATCAGCCAAGTACTTTACTTCTCTACACCCTTCAAACTCTATTTTTTTAGGCAAGGCAACCCTTGGTTGACCTCACGAACTGCAAGGCCCTTGTCAGCTTATAATCCCTTATTTTTTTATTTTTGATGCCTATAGCGCCTGGTCTTCCTAGATAGCCTCCCATCCAAGTGCTAACCAGGCTTGACCCTGCTTAGCTTCCGAGATCAGATGGGATCAGTCTTGTTCAGGGTAGCATGGCCGTAGACTCAAACCCATTTTTTGTACCTTCCGTGGATGACTTGAGTCATTGCTGCCCAACCAGGTCATCAGGCGTCCTCACCTCCTGGCCAGCCAGAGAACAAGGAGCAGGGGACAGGAAGGCCGGCATCCCACCCAGGACTTGGACTCAGAGGGTCTCTGCCTGCCTCTCAGGTATGTACAGATAGCTTCCTGGGCCCAACAGCTTCCCCTTCCCAGGCGAGCTACTCCCCAGTTCCTCCTCCTGCTGAAACCCTATCCTTCCATCTGCTCTGTCCTACACAAAGCCCTTTCTCCGCTGGACCTGTGGTCAGCACAACCCACAACACAAAGAGTACCCTCAATCTTGTAAGTTGACTTTTAATTCAGAGTCCTTGTTCGATCTTAGAGAGGAAAGCCTATTTGCCAGCTGTTCAAGGATGGAGTGCAGGGTGGAACTCCATGAGTGGCAGAGGACACATAAGAAGGCAGAACCCACTGCACCACCACTCTGGCTGTCCAGACTGACATACTCCTCTCTTTGCTCACCCCTAGCCCTCTGGAGCCTCAACAAACTTGTTGGAAGAGCTCTTGGCAGCTTCATCCCCACCCAGAACAGTACTGAGACTGGTGCAGACCACGAATCTTGGCATACTGCCAGGCCTCTCGTGGCTGAGGAAGCCAGCCCAAAGCACCATCCATGCAGCTTTCCCTGTTACAGAAATAGCTCTATATGTCCAGGTGATGTCCCACAGGTCACTATGCCTAGGGATGGCATTATGGGGCAGAAGGTAACTTTCTTCTGCTTATCTGTATTTTTAAGTCTTTATGCAATAAATCTGCATTGTGGTAAAGAAAAAAGCATGGGCTACTTTAATAATAAAAGATTAGAAAGGCGTCGATGTCAGGCCTTAACTCCTTGCTGCGAGCCCTCCCCTTTCTCATTCCTGGCCCCTCACTCTTACCTGACCACCATCCCTTCAAAGAACGTTGACAAGGGAATTGGGATCCCCAGCCCCATCTCACCCCCATCCTTCCCAGTGTTTCTGGAGAACTAGGTTCCTTGTTACAGGCCCCCAGAAATCGCACTGTAACCCCTTCAGCTATCTTACCTCTAGGTTTATCAAGCCAAACTTTTTTCCAAACCCTCCAATCTCCTAAGTCAAAGCCCCACATGAGTCTCGGACCACAGCTGCAGGTGCCTCCTCCACGTTTTAAAGACACTTTCCTAAAACCCTTCCTAGGGCTCTTGGTCGTCCTGCTATGGAGTGAATGCAGCCAGTTTCTCCAAGGATCCTGCTCTTAGCCAAGAGAGGCTGGAGTGGCACCAAATTCTGCACTTGGATGGCCCATTCTGGACCTTCTGGAACACTCTCTTCCCTCCTGACTACAGCTGCTGCTTCAGAGCACAAACCTCCACTGTGTGCTGTGTTCACCATCCCATCCCAGCAAAAAACAAGATTTCTCTCACCTTATGCTCAAATTCAAGTTCAATATTGTATGCTTTTACCAAAAGTGAAATGGACAGGCCCCTGGTTGCGAGCATCATTCCAGGTATACCTTTCCACCATTTCTGCCCAGATTTCCTGCCTTATCTCATAAATCAGTGAACGATGAGACTCTGTCAGCTCTGAAACTTCCTGTAGGTCTGAATTCCACTTCGCTGACCTCATATTTGTCACACTGTTCATTTCTGTCTAAGCAGACCACAATTTCCATGAGGTCACAGTCCGCTGTTCTCTACCTCTGGAGGAATCCACAAATCCACAAAGGGCTAGGCTTATAGAAGACTAGGCCCCGTGTTGCCCAGGGATTGACAACCTCTCCAAGCTGGGCAGCTAAGCCCCACGTTTTCCCACCCCTCTGCCTCACACGTGGGCTGTCAGCAAATTGCACCACTCATAAGCCCCAGGGTCTCCTCAGTCATTTTCTGAGTACCAGGCTTGCATTGCGGGGTGAGCAAAGGCCACAATATTTCGCTCCCTTGAACCAGGGCCAAGTACAGAGCCCTCACAACCCTCTCAGGAGCCCTCTCAGTCACCTGAGAACTTGTGACACTGTGGCAGGCTTAAGGCTTGACCAGGCAGATTTGGTGACCCCAGAGCCAGCCGGGATCATGTATGTGCCTCACTCCATGCCATATGGCCACATATCCCAAACCTCAGCTAGTCCGCAAAGCTGGAGACTAAGCCAGGCTGAAAGGCTAGGCCACCCCCTCCCAACCCTCAGAGTCTTGCTCTGTGTGGAATGGGTCTTCATATCATCCCCAACTGGCCCCAGCTATGCCCTCGCTTTACCACTGCACTGACGTGAGCTCTGTGGCTTACACCACAGGGCAGGGGTGAAATGGAACAGATCAAGAGCAGCCAGTACTTGGTAGGCGTGGAAGGCCTGGAGGCTGGATTGGGCAGGGCTGTGGAGGGCGCTGGAGACACTGAGTCGGTAGTGCAGAACCTCCAGCTGAGACAACAAAACATAGAAGCCAGACAGGGCAGAGGAAGGGGAGGGAAAGGGGAGATTGGGGAGAGAAAGAAAAAAGTGAGAGCCCAGAAGTAAGGAGAAAAACAAAAAACAAAAAACAAAACAAAACAAAAGCACGTCAGTGATAATCCAAACAATCACAGCCCAGCAACCTCAGGCCAGTGAGACAAACTCAGGCCAGTCCAGACCAAGCCCCTCCTGGTAGTATGTGCTGGGCAGAGGGACAAACAGACCCTGTAGGTCAGCTGGGAGGCTCCTCCATGTCGCAGGGGCCTAAAGACCTCTCTAGCTTCCTGAGGTTGGCCTGACTCACTTGCCTTCCAGAAGATCCTGCTTTCTCCTGAGTCAGATGGCACTGTGTAGAGTATGTATACACTACAGGCCACCAAGAGCCCAGGTGCCTTGCTGGGACACACTGCGAGCCACCAAGGCCCTAAAGGCCCAAGGCTCAAGAAAGAAACTTTTGAGGAGCCAGTTCTAGCTGGAGGCCTCTCTAGAACTAGGCCTCAGAAAAGAAAAATATGTAATTTATTGGACTTCCCTGGATTGTCCCAAAGAGAAATTTACCAGCATAATTCCTATGTGTCTAAGTGTCCCACCCTTACTGGGGCTGGTTCCCAAGGCAGAACAGTGATGAGCACAGGCTTGGCCCACCAGGCCCCGCCAGATGCCCTCCACATTCCACGTTCTGGAATGATTAAAGGAGGTACAAACACTCCTAGGATCTAATTCTGGGAAGACCAGCCTCTACCTCAACAGATCATTCCCCACCACCTCCAGATACACAGGGCCTTTTCATCAATCCCAATGGCAAGAGCCCCCAAGAATCTGGCCATGGTCACACACTCCCAGAGGCAGCTAGAATCCTGAGGCTGCGACAGCCTGGGACTCTGGGGATGACAGACGATCTAGCATGCTGTCAGGCCCCAATCTCTGCCCTACCTGCTTGCAATATCAAGGTTGGCTGAAGCAGCCCTCCATCAGCCAAGTACACCCCAGAGCCAGTCCCAGCACACATCCTGCCCTACAAGAGCCATGCCTCTGCCTAAACAGCATGCTTCACATAGGAGAAGTCAGAATGCACTTGCCAGACTCCAAGGAGACAAGCACAGCCAGAGCAGAGCATGCGGAGCAGGGATGACAAGGAGCACGACAAGGAGCACAGCAAGGAGGCGTTGGCAATTCACAGCCTTCGTCCAGGCCAGACCCTGGGCTCAGCTGCAACTCTCAAGTGAGGAACCAGGACACACACCATTCTCCTCCTGGGTCCCTGTCCTGGTCTGCGTGGACATAGGGCAGGCCCCACAGAAGCCTGCAGGGCTGTGGCCATCCTTAACTATCCCTCCAGAAGCTACACTGAGGAAGCTGGGTAGAGTGGAGGCCAGGCCTCCAAGGAGTGAGCATGCACTCTGGATCAAGCCCAGCCATGAACACACTGGGGTACTTCCAGGAGCTATGGTTCTGCCACTCCTAAAATCAGAAATATGTGACTTTAAAGGTATGCTAGGACTTGCAAGGATTTCTGTATGGCATGGTGTGGCGTGGGCCTGTACAAATAGTAAGGGGTCTCAGATGAAGCAGACCTTCACAGCTATCTTTCCCAGCTTCCTATACACCTAGTTTTCTCAGGTTTTGTTTTTCTATCTCGATAGGAAGCAAAGGGTAGAACTTCCCTAGGCGCCTGGTGGGTATTTCATGATGATCCCCCGACTGCCAGCCATTCTTAGTGGCTCTCACCCACCCTGTGGGCTGGCCAAGAGAAAGCAAACAGTGGGGAGAAGGGGAAGGCCCCATCACTGTAACAGGGAGAGTCACTGCCCCTTCCCTGTGTAGACTCAGAATCCTCACAGGTGACAGACAGCACAGAAGGGCCTCTCAATCAGAGTGGGCGTGTTTCCACTGGCTCGGAAGACAGAACGAGCAGACAAGGAAGGCAATGCAGCAAAGTGGCCTCTGCAAGACCAAGAGACATGCAAAGGAGCAAAGCAACCCTCCCGGAACCCCACAGGAAAGCTTGGCCCCCCAACCACTGTGCACCGACCAGGACCATGCAGCTAGTCTGCCCTGGAAGCAGGAAGGGCAGTGCAAGCATTCTGTGATGTGGCCCAGCTCAGGAGAGAGTTCCCTGTTCTCCTCCTCCCTCTCCTGTGTGACACCAAGGATGGAGATCTAAAGCACACTGCACTTTAAAAGAGCAGCGGTCGGAGGGCAGCACCCCAACCCTCACATGACAGAGCAGTGGGGCCACAGAACTAGTTGTTGAGACTCTGCGGCAGGAGCAGAACCCTCACCTCTCCTCAGAATCACACAAAAATTATAGGACAACATTCTCCATTTAAAAAAAATCCATATATCCCTAGTTATCAAGGAAGCCCACAAGAATTTTGTCTGGCAGTGACAAAAGCAAAGTCTAAGGAGCAAATTGGTATACAGCAGCTGTACACTGTGGTTTTGGGGAGTGTGAATCTAAGTGCCCATCCTGCCTCTTAGTAACTGAACCCTGATGAGTTCAGTGGGCTATGAGCTCTGGGGACAACAACCCCAGGAAGGTACCAAAGTCTCAGTCACCTCCACACCTCTGCACACAGAGTATGCTGCCCAGAAAGGGAAGGGGAAAAGGCGAGAAGGAGACAGACTAGGCCACATGCAGAAGGGCATCAGACCCCACCCACCACAAAGCTTGCCAAAGCTCTGGAGGTGGTAAAAGGCAGCGTGGGCACCAGGGTAGTTGCGGATCTGCCAGGCACCCCCTCAGCAGAAAAGCAAAAGGCACTGTGATGATAGAAGAGACAGACCCAAACATGACTCCCATAGGCATCAGTGGCTCCCCTACGCCCAGAACAGGAGCACCACCACGTTATCTGTTCCTGTTGCCAGGGAGCAGGGGCTCTAGAAGCAGCTCAGAAGGACCCCAGAGAGGACAGGCCTCCAGCCCTTAGGTGCAAGCTAGCCGCAGAACAAAATCCACATGCTGTTCAGAATCTGAGTGAGATGTGATGCTGAGTTTTCATTTCCCACCATCCAGCCCTTGAAAACATCGAGGACAAGAAGTAGCAGTTGGCCAGGCACACCAGGGGCAGAGGAGATGGAAAGAAAAACTGTGGCAACATACCTTGGCATGAGGGGACTGCATTTTTTGGTACATCTCCAAGGAATAATGATGAAGCCACATTTCAACAAAAATCTGCAAAAGAGCACCAGTTGGTCAAAAGATTTAACAAGAGGGTCAAGATCATTCAGTGGGGGAAAGGACAGTCTTTTCAACAAATGCTGGGAAAACAAGATATCCACATGCACATGAATGAATGTGGACCCTTACTTTAAACCAAAAGTGAAAATAACTCAAAATGGATCAAAAATCCAAATATAAGAGCTAAAACTATAAAGCTCTTAGAAGAAAGCATGGGGAAAAATCTTCATGACATTGGATTTGGCAATGATTTCTTGGACACGACTATAAAAACACAGGAAACAAAGGAACAACAGACAAACTAGACTTCTTGAAAAACTTGTGCATTAAAAGAAACTATTGACAGAGTAAAAATGCAACCCACAGAATGGGGGTAAATATTTGTAAATCATGTATCTGATAAGGGTTTACTATCCAGAATATATATATAGAACACCTAAAACTCAACAACTAAAAAATGAAAAACCCAGTTCAAAACTTGGCAAAGAACTTAAATAGACATTTCTCCAAAGAAGGTAGACAAATAGCCAATAAGGACATAAAAGATGCTCAACACCACTATTACAGCAATACAAATCAAGATCACGAGATACCACCTTATACCCATTAGAATGGCTATAATAATAATCATAATCATAAAAATAAAAAAGAAAAGAAAATAATGAGCATTGGTGAGGATGTGGAGAAACTGAAACCCTTGCACATTGCTGGTGGGAATGCGAAATGGTGTAGCAACTGTGGAAAACAGTACAGCTGTTTCCCAAAAAATTAGAGAGAATTACCATATAATCCAGCAATTCCACTTTTGGGTATATACCCAAAAGAATGGAAAGCAGGGTCTCAAAGAAATATTTGTATATTTATGTTCATAGCAGCATTATTCATAATAGCCAAGAGGTGGAAGCAACCTAGGTGTCTATCGACAGTTGAATGAATAAACAAAATGAAACATTTACATACAATAGAATATCATTAAGCCTTAAAAAGAAAATTCTGACACATGCTACATGAATGAACCCTGAAGATACACTATGCTAAATGAAGTTGGTCAGTCATAAAAAGGAAAATGCCATATGATTCCACTTATACAGGCATTAAGAGTAGTAAAATTCATAGACATAAAGTAGTACTGTGGTTGCCAAGGGCTGGGGGGAGAAGAAATGAGGAATTATTATTTAATGGGTACATATTTCAGTTTTACAAAATAAAAAAGTTCTGCAAATCCATTATAATCATGTAATAAACTGTATACTTAAAAAAAGGTTCAGATGGTAAATTTTATGTTATCTGTATTTTACCATAATTTAAGGTGAAAAAAACAAAACCCAGTAGTATTTCTGTCCAGGAAACAACCCTCTAGTTCTGTCCTATAAGCTCATGCTTTGGTCACCTGCCCTCCTCACAGGCCAGCAGAGCTCAGAGCCCACATTAGCTGGGAGCCATCTGAAGCACCAGGCCCCTCTGTGAACAGGGAAGATGATTCCAACTGTCCCACCTACCAGCGCTGTTGTGACAATAACATGGAAGCCTCTGAAAACACAGCAACTCACATTTCAAGAGTCATGTACAAGGCAGGACAGAATCCTATCTTAACTACATTCCAGGCTGTCAGTAAGCAATACTTGTGGTACCAACTCAGCCTCAGAATCCTACGTCAGAACCAGCCAAACCTCTCTCTCCAAGGTGTGCTTGGAAGACAGCTAGGACTGGGAGGTGGCCAGCTCTGTGCTATGGGAGCCAGCCCAAGCCTGCGGGAGAGACTGGAACTGTACAAGGGATGAAAATACTGCCATTGACATATAGATTAAACACGTGGGCAAATTTCTTCTGGTCTGTTTTCTAAACATCAGAGAAAGAAAATATTAATAATTTAGAACTACCCGCAAGTAGTCTATAGGCTTCTGCCCCATGGGGTGAAAGGTGGCTGAGTAGTTTATGCTGAAATGGAAGCAGAGAAGAGTCACTTCAGCTCTCACCTGCAGCAGAGTTTCTGATCTCCATATCTCTTGGTAGGCAGGGTCGGCATTCACAGACGTCTGATGGGAGATGTGCTGCTTCAGGAGGCTGGTATGGTGGAAGCCACAGGAAGCAAAAGTCATGGCTGGTGTCCTGAGACACAGAAACAGGCCTTTGTTATGGGCTCCCACTGGCATAACCAGTGGCAATGTGGACATCAAAATCTGTAATTGCAGTAACAATTACAACCTGTTGAATCAAACAATGGACCCCCTCCCAAGTCCATGTTGATATGTACATATAAATAAGTGGGAAAAGATAGTGCCCACTAATAAATACAGGAGTGATGAAATTAAAAAAACATCACTTAGCAATCATCCTATTAATAACTGATTTGGCTGAGGATCATCAAGAGATGCTAACACTAGTAAAAACTGCATAGTCTCAACATATCTTCCTACTAAATTCCCCTTGTTAATTAATTTAGGAACAAAGAACTTACTTAACTTTGCAGCAGGAAAACCTGACCAACAGCTCCTTAGCCCAGTGATCAAGCTAATGTCGTCAGTAATGGGGCACACGAACACCACGGGCCACCACTGTAGTGCTCCTGCCAACAATGCCCAATCTGGGCTTAATCACAAGGAAATACCCGAGAACCCAGGTCAAGGGCATCCCGCACACACCTAGACTACATACTTCAAAGGTGCAAGGTCGGAAAAGATTGAGATTTAGTTCCAGACTGAAGAGGATTAAAGACAACTGCATGTAGTAAGTGACCCTGTGCTGGATCTCAGAAGAATAACAGTGGCCTTATAACAGTACTAACTCCCTGATTTGAACAGAAGTGCTGTGGTTATAAAGAAGAGTTAACTTGCTACTAGGAAATACACTCTGAAATACTGAAATAATGGGCATCATGTTTGTAAATTACTCAAAGGGCCCAGAAATAAAAATATACATATAAATAGAGAGAACAAAAACCATCCAGAAATCTGAGAGAAGGGTAAATTAAGGTTCTTTATGTTAGACATGGCAACTTTTCTCTAAGGCTAAAATTACATGTAAAAACAAGCAAATGAAATCGGGCCCATAAAACCACTTGGCAGCTGCAGTCTGCCTCTAAGAGGGCATGAATCTGACCCATCCTCAAGTTACCCCCCACCTTTCAACCCCGTTTCCATGGGGGTACTTGTCCATACATGTGAGCTTGGGCAATAGCATGGCATGTGACAAATGCAGGGTGGCCCAGCAAGTGCAAGAAAGAGCCTGCCTGTAGCCTGCCAGGGCAGAAGTTGGGCCAGTGAGATGGAGGAGGGGTCAAGGCAGTACAGGAAGTGGCTATCAGGGCAGAAGAGTCTTGTGGGGAGAGTCAGCAAAGAGGTCCCAAGTTTAAAGTCCACTAAAGCCCCAGTACGAGGCTGGCCACACACTCCCCTCTGTATAGTTCAGTCTGTTTGGACTGGCATAAAAAGCTCTTTGCCCCAGGGCCTCTGGCTCAGGACAAGACCTAGTCCTGAAGCTCACAGATTCCTACTTTAACCATGTATTGCATAAGAATGTTTTGGTCAAAGATGGACCACATATATCACATATATCACAGTGGCCTCATTAAGACTGTTATGCAGCTGAAAAATTCCTATTGCCTAGTGATGCTATAGCACAACACTTGGTTATTTTTTAAAATAAACTTAGTGTATAGATTAAGTGTACAGGGTTTTTAAAGCCTACAACATTCTAATGTCCTAGGCCTTCACACTCACTCACCACTTACTCACTGACTTACCCAGAGCAACTTCCAGTCCTGTAAGCTCCAGGGTAAGTGCCCTTTACATGTGTGCCATTTTTTATCTTTTATACTGTATTTTTACTGTACCTATTCTACATTTAGATACACAAATACTAGTGTGTTACAACCACCTACAGTATGCATCACAGTAACGTGCTGTATGGGTTTGTAGCCTAGGAGCAATAGACTCTACCATATAACCTAGGTGTGCAGTAAACATTTAGGTTTATGTAAGCGCATTCTATGTTTGCACAAGGATGAAACCTCCTGATAACACATTTCTCAGAACATATCTCTGTCATTACGTGATAGATAATAGATGAACTGTATTCTTATTTATCCACAGGTCAACTCTTCCATGACCGGCCTATAAGTCCTTTTTCTCCAGAACCATCAGCCTAGCACCATCAATCAGCTCTCAGCTTTGAGTCCCCCACCACCCTGCTCACCACCCCGGTGTAGGGCTTGGATGCTGTACGTGGGAAGAGCTGCTATGGACAGAACACAGCCTTTTCCCAATGCAGAGCTATGCAGCCCCAGGATCTGACCACTTCAGGGATGGCCACTGAAAACCAAACACAGATGCCCTCCTCATCCCTGCCTTCCAGTCTGTGCTAGGGCAGCTGGGGTTGGAGAATTTCAGGCAAAAGAAAAACCAAGGACAAAGAGTGGCACCACCATCTCTTGAGCAATGGCCACTGACCAGGTTACTCCCTCGTAGAAGGGCCAGGCATGGGCCACCTCAGGCACTGACCAAGGGCCAGGGTAGCTGGAGAGCCTTACCTGGAAGCTGGTGAGGAACTGGGCCCCCCTGGACTGGAGGACACTGAGGGGAGCTCGCTGCCTTCCGTGGGCAGGAACCATGACAGGTACCTGTCCACCAGGAGGAAATAGGCACAGTCTGAAGTACGAACATGGAGGGCCCCAGGGAGTGGCTGTAAAACAAAACTTGAGTTTGTGTGTGGCTCTGGGTGCTGCCCCAGGCTGCTGACCCCAGGTGCCTACCCAAGAGAGACCTGGGATATGGGCTGCATCCCTAAGGCTGGCCCATGAGCAATGATGGCAGTACCAAAAAAAAAGCTCCCACCAAAGAGAACCTGACTAGACCCTTAGTCCTGACCCGCACGCGAATCTCCAGGATACCTCCACCCCGCCCCCATGATGAGCAAGCACCTCCTGTAGGAAGCTCCCCTGACAACAACTCAGAGTGCCTAGATCAGCCCACATTGCCTGTCAAGTCTGCCCCTAGTTTGTTGTCCTAAGTGGGGATGGCCTGAAGAACAAAGGCTGAGGGGGGAAGGAGGACCCAGAGAAATGAGGCAGGAAGGGAAAAGGAGAAATGGAAGACAAAGAAAAACTGGCAGCTGGCTCCCAGGAAAATTTCAACAGGCTCCTCATGCTGTGTGAAAACAAGAGCCCTGGACCACGGCCGCTTCCCTTCACAGGTGTCTCCAATAAAGCAAACTCTGCTCAGAGGCATCCCTTCTGTACCTTTTGAGTGATGAGGCTCAAGGCGAAGAAGAACATGTAGTACTCAAACGAATCTGAAGACAGTGTCAGGGTGCACATGGCAGGGTTGTTGAGCCACCCCTCACCACCCGGCACTGCACCGGTCACCCCCAGCCTCCCCGCCCACAGGGTCAGCAAAGGATACTGAGGGCAAGGTTCAGGCCAAGGCCCCCAGTGGCGGGGAACTGAACCTTGTTGTGGTACAGAGGGCTGTCAGGGAGCACGCGCTCCTGGATGGATGCCTTCACAGGGCCCTGTGGAGAGAGGGAGGTGAGCTCGAGGGTAGGCTCCAGCATGGTGCCCTCTCTACATGCAGTGCAGTCCTCTGGAAAGGCTGCTGAGGACAAGACCAACACATGAACCCTGCCTGTTTGAACAGAGCTGTCCTCTGTATAGCGCTTGAGCAAAAGAGCCTTCACTTAGAATCTCTATCATTCTCATAAATACCCGCAAATAGCAAGGTCAGCCCTGTGCACATTTCCAAGCCCAGACAGGCACTTGATGAATCCCATCTCTCTGCTTCTCACACCCACTGAGCAAGTCATCTTTTGCAGCCAGTCATATGGCCCTGCCTGCCACTCAGCAAGGAGCAAACCAAACAGCATGGAACCTTTACCACTGGCAGAGTTACGAATGATCTTAAAGAAAAGCAACTCTTGGAGTTTTAATTTGTGATGCCTCCCTGGCCCTGAGCAGACACAGTAGCATTATCCTGCCCACTGTCACAGCCACTTTGAGCCCCTGCCCACCCACCACACCATGCAGCTTCTGTTTGGGCCACTCTGCCCCAAACACAGTGCTCACCACCATGGATTACTTACAGGCAGGTAGGAGACAGGAAATTCAAACTTATAGTCTTCAGCTTGAAGTTTATAAATCAATTTCATCATTGGGCCACTGAACATGAAATTAAACCAACAAAAACAAGGTAAACAAACTGTAAACCACCTTGCTTTGTTTCCTAACTTTGAGAAGTATAGGGATTTAATAATGGGATCATCAAAGGAAACATCTAGTCCCTTGGGTAAAAAACCTACCTACCTAGGGTCTAGAAATTCCATTACAATGTTGTACTCCACAGGATTCAGGCGTCCCTGTAAGCAGCGGAGGTTCCAGCCGACAAGGATGCCATCCAAGCTGCCGAAAATGCTCTCTACCAGCCATGGGAAGATAGTGTGCAGCTCCTGAAACAGTGTGTCGGTGAGGCTTTGGGCAGCCTTGCTGAGGACCAGCTCCCACTGCCAGGTTGGGTGTCATGTGGGGCTCCCACCCCAACTCCAGTGCTGCACTATAAGCTGCCCACCTTCTTCGCTGGCCCTGAGCGATGACGTTGTTACTCCTTAGTTCAGAAGCCCACAGGAACAATCTAGCACCCTTAGGAACCCTGGAAAAACAGTGCTAACAGAATCAGCAGCTTTGGATTCTTTCACTGTGGTTACGTGGCATATCAAGCAGTACTGCTTTATATCTAGGCCAGTTAAATGTCAGCCTATTTAAAAGAATTTTTTTTAAATGTTGTAAACTTCTAATTTGAAGAGAGCTTTATTAAAAAAGGTGACAATGTTCTTTCTCAGAGTGAGTCCTTGAAACTGAGACTTACTGCCATTTTGGTAGTAACTCTTTGTCTAGGCAGGCTTCTTGAATTTACCTACACTTACTATCTGACATTTCTGTGTGTGATATAAATACATATTTTCAGTATTTACATCAGGGTTTCTCAACTTTGGCACTGTTGACATTGTAGGCTCAATACTTCTTTGTTGTGGGGGCTGTCCTGTGCATTGTGGAAGTTACCAGCATGCCTGGCCTCTACCCACTCATGCCAGTAGCACTAAGCCCATGTGACAACTAAAAATGTTCCTAGACATTGCCAAGCATTCCACAGACAGAAGCATCCATGGTCGAGAACTCCTGGTCAACATGTTCACATGTTTAAATGTGTCCATAAATGTGAAAGTCACAATGCCAGGTCAGGCCTCCATGCAGGGCAGTGCTCAGAGCATGTAATAACATTTTTCAAGGAATGTGTGAGACATGGCCCAAAGAGATGCTAGCGAAGTTGTACCTTTGCTGGAAAATCCTCGATGACTTTAACCAAGTCTTGACACCGCTGTGCAAAGGGCTTATTGATAGAATCAGATTTCAGGCTAGCCTAGAAGAATACAAAAAAATAATGAGCATATTTGCTTTGTAGCTTTTGACAATATTCTGGATCGAGCCAAAATAGAAATTCAAGTGATAGGCAGGAGTGAGATACACACCGCTGACTCTCTAGTACTTCATACATCAGGTAATGCATGTGTCAGTGGCCTTAAGTGGGTCCCAATCCCCAGGCCATGGACCAGCAGTGGTCTAGGGCCTGTTAGGAACTGGGCTGTGCAGAAGGAGGTGAGTGATATGTAAGGGAGCAAAGCCTCATCGGAATTTGCAGCTGCTCCCCAGCCCTAGCATCATCGCCTCAGCTCTACCTCAGATCTTCAGGTACTAGATTCTCATAGGAGCACTGATCCCTGGTGCCGAAAAAGTTGGGAACCCCTGGCCTAAAGGATGGTACTAGATCAGTAATTGTCCCATGACCTCTAGACCAGTAATTGTCAGGCTTGCTTCCCAGCATCCTCTGTAAGCAACCCCAGTTACCTCAAAGAACTGTACGTTATCAGAATAAAATTGACTTCTATCTGATCCACAGGCAAGAGGTCAGCTCCACATCCAAGAGAGGCCTCTATTGTGGAGGGCTCCCCCCATAGATCACAGAGCCTCTGCATAAATGGATGAAGATCGAGGAAACACTAGTTTTAACCGAGAGGGCTTTGCCCAAGGATATCTAAGGCCTTGTTCACTTCCAAATGAGGGTGGAATCCACAAGGCCTTAGTCAGAGGCAGGTAGAATCCTGGGCTGTTTAGGCCATGGGTCAGATCTGTTAACTCTAGAGGGCATACCAAGGAAGAATATCCTTCCAGATAAATATTTACAAAAAGTATCTTTTGGGAACTGAAATTTAAAACTTTTAATCATTGATATTTGCCTCATGCTTAACATCTCAGCATCATGTTTAATATTTAAAGTGCAGTCCTGGTTACCCCCAGCATAGCGTGTCCTTTCACTTTTCACTAACAGTTGTGATGATGACACTTTTGTGTAAGGATTTACAAGACATAAAAAAAATTTGAATGTACATCCTTTTCACTTGTTCCTCCCCATGCCCTGGGAAGTAGGGAAAATGGCACCAGAATCATCTTGTTTTGTAGATGAGAAAGCCTAAGTCTCAGCGGTTAAGTAAACCCAAGTCCTGCAGAGATAGAATCAAGCCTAAGGATTTCAACCCCCAGTCCAGTGTTACTTCTATCACACCCCCCAAAAAACAACCACTGGAGAGCTCTTCAAGTCAGCAGAAAGAACATTCAAGTCCCTCGGCTTAGAATTATAATCACACTGACACTCACACAGGCAGTTGATATTTACCAGTAGGAAGCTGGGCTGTTGCATGTGAGGGAACGCCATAGCACACTCCCGTGGAGAGTTGAAAATGGTCATCTTAGGAAACCACTGCGGAAAAACAAAGATGAAATCTCAAGACCTGCCAAACCACAGAACAGTGTATTGTTTCACAATGCCCTGCAGGACATTTGAATAAATCAACACACACTGCACTGCCACATGCCATGTTACAGAAGTGCTATTTTCATTCACTACATTTCATGTGGTGGTAAATCCCTGATAACACGTGGTAACACTTACATAGCCCTTGCTATGTGTCAGGCCTGGTTCTAGGGCTTTCTATATACCTACATTTAATTCTCGGTGGTAAGTAGAATTCTAAAGACAGCCCTCCAAGGTGGCTGTCCCTAGTTATTTAAACACTCATCTTGGTACTGCTGTGAAAAGATTTTGCAGATAAAATTAAAGTCTGAAGTCGGTGGCCCATAAGATACAGAGCAGTCCTGGCTGACAGCCAGCAAGGAAACAGGAACCTTAATTCTACAACTCCACAGAACTAGATTCTGATGGCAACCTGAATAAGTTTGAAAGCAGATTCTTCCTGTGAGCCTTTGAATAAGAGCAAAGCTGGTCAAATCACTATATTGTACGCCTGAAATTAATATAACCAATATAAAATTCTATACTAGTTATACTTAAAAAAAAAGAAAAAAGCTGGCCAACATCCTGACTTGAGCATTGTGAGAGCTTAAGCAGAGAACCCTGCTAGGCCTGCACTCCTGACTCTATAACTGTGAGATAATAAATGGGTGAAGTTTTAAGCTGCTAAATTTGTTAGGCAAGAATAAAAAATACATTCTCACAATAACCCTATAAAGTCAGTACAGATGAGGAAATGGAGGTAGAGAGAAGGCATGTCACTTGCCCTCATTCAGCTGGTAAATGGCAGAGCCAACATTCGAATACACAGACCTCCCCACAAATCTTTCACAGAGACCGGTAAATAAATCTCCTCTGTTTTACTTGTGCTCTCTAAGAATGAGGGGAGGGGACGAGTAGGCTCTGCCAAAGAAGCCTCTAACCCAGCCATCAAAAAATCAAAGGTAGCTCTTTGCCCACTCAAATAAAAAACTAAAAATATCCATACTTGGATTGAACAGAGGACGCATGCCTAGTCCCACTGATGGGCTACTAATGACTTTCCAGCACAGCTCTGCTCATGATCTAAGTAAGGGTATTGAGGTGGCAACTGACAACTTATGTGGATGGAGAAAGGCTGGGTGCAAGGACTCTGCTGGCAGCTGTGGGGTTGACAGTAGATGCACATCTCTGCCACTTAATGATAGTAACACCTCCCAGGATTTTTTCAACTCTTAAATTAGCCATCAGTTTCAATTTTAAGAAAGATTTAAAACAAATTAAACATATCAGTCCTGAACTAAATGGTCAAGAGAACAACTGCCAAATGATCAAAGGGCAGAGCTTTAAAGATGAAGTGAAAGCATCTCCTTCCTTGCTTAGAGGAAGACTGCAAAAGCAGTAGCTCAAAAAATGAAGGCAGAGCTGCCAAACTAGGGGTCTTTCCAAGAGAGGGCTGTGTCTCTAACACGCCATTCTCTGACTCTGCCACGGCCAGGTTCCCCCGCTTACACCCTTCTGCGCTGTGCACCAAGTGTTTGCTTCATCTCTGCACTTCAACAACCACTTTTTTCAGGAGCTGCTTCGACTCTTGTTTTTTTTTCTGAGAGCGAAAACCCTCAGACAATGCCGATCATGCCAAGCACAAATCACGCTACTGCCAAGGCCTCCCTCTAGCTCCTCTGAGCAGAGCAGGCTCCCATTTGTTGCTCATAATTGTCCTGTGAAGTAAGACCTGGGATGTCCATACCATTGACGAGGGAACTGAGACTCAGAAAAATCGAGCCACACGGAGGAAGGCTCGGGCCGAGATTCATACCCAGCTCTTTCTCCTACACGGCTTTTTGAGTTCAAGGCTCAACTTTAACTCGAAGCTCTCCTTCCTCTAACTCGTTCAACGAACGTTAACCGAGCACCCACCGGGACAGTGTGTGTGAGTCGCGAGAGACGGTGTCATGAGGGCACAACCCGGGGCCTCGGCTCCCCTGCTGGCACCGCTCGGAGTGGAGACGCCGAGGCCCAACCCGGGGATCCCAGAGAAAAGGAGACGGCTTCGGCGAGGTTCGGAGAAGCAGGCGGGACCTGGGACCGTCCTGCGCGCGGCTCCCGCCACTCACCTGTGGGGTCCATAGCGTCGCTCGCGCCAGGAACTGAGACCACCACTCGGCAATCCGACGCTGAAATGTCGTCATCAAGCTGCGCGAGGCGTCACACCCCCACCCCGGCCTGGCGGGAAAAACGCCGCTATAGCGTCAGGCTTCTGTCTCAAAAGGCGCGTGCGCAAAGCGAAGGGCTGCCGGGTTTAGGCATGTTGGGTGGGGGCGGGTTCACTACTGTGTGCGCGTGCGCAGAGGTGGCTTTTACGCCCCTCACGCTTGAGCTCACGCAGTGTCTAAGGCAAGGAGTGCGCGTGAGCAAAAGGAGAGGCCGTTTATTAGGGCCTTCGGGGCAGGCTCCCTAATGGGTCTGCGGGGCGCGCTCAAGTTACGCACTGTGCATTGACTGCCCTTCGTCCCACATGCATTTATTGAGCGCCCACTATATGCCAGACACTGCACTGGGTGCTGCTGCTTGAGCTAGGACGACCAATGCAGCCTAGTAGGGAAGTCCTGATCTCCCAGGAGCGGCTCTCCTTGGCCCGCCATGTATTTCTCACGCCTAACATACTGACTAGCTCGTAAATGCGGATCGGATGGCGTACGGCTGCCCAGGAGGCCAGGCGGTGGCGCTGCAGGGAGAGGAACGGCCGGCGGAGCCTGTAGAGGACGCTGTGGGAGGGCCGGTGGGGCACGCACCTTCCCGCCAGCGGCGCTGATGGCGGCGCCGGGCACCGGCCCCGGGCCGGGGACAACCCCGGGCCTGGAGGCGGCCCTGCAGAAGCTAGCGCTGCGGCGGAAGAAGGTGCTGAGCGCCGAGGAGATGGAGCTTTACGAGCTGGCGCAGGCGGCGGGTGGCGCCATGGACCCCGACGTATTCAAGTGAGCGGGCGTGGCTGGGGGGCTGCGCGCTCGTCCGATGCCCAGACACCCTTGTTCGCAGCAGCCCGCCCTTGTTGGAACCCCGTGGGGGCCCAGAGTAGAATTGGAGTCTTGGGGGAGGTAGCCCTCCTGAGCCTAGCCCCAATCTGGTGGCCTTTCCTGGCTTGTTCTCGCCCGAGTAGCGGGGCTCGTGGTCAGAGGTCTCACTGCGCACCTTGTCTGTTATCGCCAGAATCCTGGTGGACCTGCTGAAGCTGAACGTTGCGCCTCTCGCCGTCTTCCAGATGCTCAAGTCCATGTGTGCCGGGCAGAGACTGGCGAGCGACCCCCAGGACCCTGCGGCAGTGTCTCTGCCCATATCCAGCGTGCCGGAGCCCCGAGGTCAGAGCTGGAGTGCTCTCTGCCCCTGTGGCCCAGGAGGTGGAGTGGCAGGGGCTGGGAGGTGGGCATTGCCCGGCCCAGCACGTGCTAAACCCTCAGTGGCCAGGACTTTCTGTGGGTCTTCTCCTATGACCCACTGGGCCCATCCAAGCATTTTCCCCTTGGGCGCAGTCCCCAGCTTTGGCTTCCTTGCTAGACTTGAGAGAGCTCCTGTAGATCAGAAGCATACAGGCAGAAGCAGTATGGGTACCCCAGAGTGGTCCAAGCAGGTTAGGCCTCATCTTGGACTTTTGCTGTCCCAGCCTCCTTCCACCTCATCACTCATACCTTCATTCCACAAACAAGGAAACAAGACTGCTTTGGTTCCTGTTCTCATGGCATATACAGTCTCCAGGGAAAGGAAGTGTTCAGGGAGTGGGCAGGCACAGACCTTATGCAACCCCCTCACCTGTACCCCACCTAGGCCCAGAGCCTGCCCAGGAATCTGGCCAGCTGAGCTGCCCTCCTTGAACTGTGGGAAGGGACTCAGTGTGGCAGCCCTGGCTGCCCTAGACACTCAGGGTGCAGCAGCTTGAGTGGGAGAGCACTGGGCTCAGGCTTGAGGGCCCTCCTCGCTCTTGAGAGTTGTGATTGGGGTGAACGGGTGCTGGTGATGAGGGTGTCATGGCAGAGCACCCTACGTGTCACTTCTTCCAATGGCTGTCAGAAACCCTTTGAGATGCAGCAGAACCTCCTGGGCTGGCTCCTTGGCCAGACCACTCAGGTACTCATGGATATCTTGAGAAGTAGCTGATAATGGGGTGAAGCGCAGGCTGACCCCTGTTGGTGGGAGTGCCAGGGCCCTGGGCACTTGTGCCCCCTGTCCTGAGAGGCTCTGGGACACCTCACTGATCCAAGCTCCATCTGCTCTCTTTGTGTCTCTCTCTGACCTGCAGAGGCTTCCTTTCTCTCTGCCAAGAACTGTAGTCCCCCTGCAAGGCCCTCCTTTTCCTCGGCCCCACGGCCTGCGGCCTCTCCAGTTCTGCACCACGGCCCAGCTGCCACGCACTCGCCTCTTTCTCCAGGGCCCCCCGGTTCCCTCCGGTTCTCTTGCTGCCTGTTCTCTCCTTTTGCAGGTTGCATTTATTGGTTTATCTCTGGGGGTTGGTGTGTTTTCTTGTTTCCATGGAACTGCTGTGGCCCCAGAAAGCCAGAGTAGCTTCAAGCTGCAAGGGCAGGACCCTGTGGACCATCTCTGCCACACAACTTAGAGACTAAGAATGTGATTTCATGGTTTATTGAGAGACAACCTGCAGTACTTCTGGAATAAGACAAATACCCCTTATCCCCCAAAAGCTAACTCTGCTGGGTGAGATTTGCTCTCTATCAAGGTGCCCATGCCCAGAGGACAGCAAGCCGAGGGTCAGGGAAGAGGCATGTGAGACATGTGGCGTGCTCTGGAGAGCAAAGCCTTAGGTGTGAGAAACACCTTGGCTTCTTGGAAGCTGTCAAATGCCCAGGTGGGCAGCCTGCAGGATAAAACCCCGATTCCACTTTCCTGTCTGGTTCCTGAGCTGGCGGTACCTTCCAGGCACTGCCAGGTGTGGTGAGGCTTGGGGCCCAGTGCCAGAGGTCTATGAGGGCCTGAGATCCCACAGGTGCTCTTGTTTCATCCTTGTACAAACCCCTCCCCATCTCCCCAACCTCACCATTCCAGATGCCACCTGGAGCATGGGCTAGGGAGGGGTGGAGAAGAGCCAGGGAGAAGGTCAGGGTAGGGGTCGCTGGACTACAAAGCTGAGCTGAGGAATTGATGGGTGAGTTTACAGAGGGAGGGAGAAACTGGGAACCGAGCCCTCCTCACTTGAGAGTGTGGTACCATTCACTCAGTGACTCCAGGTGCCAGGCCAGCTTTCAGTGCTGGGGGCACACTGGGGCTGCAAGATGGACACACTCTTGGTCCAATGAGGGAGATGGCTAGATAACTGACAATGACAGAGACAGCAACTGGAACAGCAGGGGTTAAGCAGTCTGGGGGTCAGGGCCCTCTGTGCCAGCTGCAGAGTCTTCCCTGTGCGGTAGGGTGGTTGGGAGGAGGCTGAGAGAGAAAAGGCGAGGCAGTGATGCATGGCGTGTATCTTGGCCATTGGTGGGAGCCAGGCCTGAGCTGAGGCTGGGGAGGAGAGGAGGGCAGAAGTCAAGAGGTGTGCCATGGGCATGGTGCCGGGAGCACTGGCATAGAGGGATTAGGAAGATCAGAGGGGGCTCTGAGGGATGGGGACAGGAGTGTAAGACTAGACTCCACAGGGTAGTTTTCTCCTTCAGTGCTCAGGCCTTGGGTTCTACCAGGCTGGGTGGCCAGCAGCCAGGACACAAGGACACAGAAGCCCTGGGGGGATGCATGGTGTGGGTAGAAGGCAGCCTGGGGAGATGGTTGATGGGGAGGAGTTGGAGAGGAGCAGGGCAGATGAGGAGCCATGCCAGGAGTGTTCTACAGCCACGAGGCAGAGGCCACCAGACAAGACAGAAAGATCTCTGAGGCCACATGTTGCAGCATCTGTTCACTCAGACCTTCCAGCCACCTCATTAATAGCTGGATATGGAGTAGAGAAAATGGAGCTGTCAGAGTGATCCAGCTGTGGGAACAGTGGTGGCCCAGGATGATGATAGGGGTTTGGGGCTGTTGGGTTTAACGGCCTTAGGTTTCCCATAGACTCGTTTCTGTCTCTTAGCAGAAGAAAGAGAAACAAGACCCCAAAAGCACAGAGGGGTATTGCTTGTCATGGGGAAGGGGTGGAGTCACTGAGGAAAATTTCAATTCAGTTGAGTGTTCTCTGTTGAAGTCTAGAAAAACTAAGTTTTAAAAAGATGCCCCTGTAGATTGTGTGAGGTAAAGTTTGGTATGTGGGAGCTATGAGCTGTGCCATCTAGTGTGGGAGCCATGGCCCTGGGGCTGGTGTCCTTGAGACTCGTTGCAGCCATAAGTACACACCACAGGCCCAGATGCTGAAGAATTGGCCCAGAAAGGAATGTAACACCTCATGAATAACTTTTATATTGAGTATGTGTTGAAGTAACATACTGGATATTTTTGGTTAATTAAAACATTACTTAAGTTAATTTTTTATTTTTACTTTTTAAATGTGGCTGCTAGAAAATTTTAAATTACACATGTGGCTTGCATCGTATTTCTATTGGGCAGCACTGCTCAGAACATTCACAGTAATGCTGTTCCTGAAACACGTCCTCAGGGCTGTGTGTGCAGGGAGGGGTCATGGACACGTCCGTGAGAGGAGAACACCTCCCAGGAAGCATAGGCTCAGTTAAGGGTTAAAAGTGCATGTATGCACATCCGTGTGGCATGTAGGTCTTGGACGTTTGTGTTCTGGAAGGACTGATTAAGCCCCTACTGTGTGCCCAGCCAGAGGCAGCAGCACTACTGGCTGGCAGGTGGTAGCTCTCCAGCAATGTCTGTGGCCCTGAAGACATAGGGGTGCTCTGTGCTGCCTGCACTCCTGGAGCAGGGCTATAGTGCTTTCTTTTCCTTCCTCACACAGCATGTATTCACTGTGCGGTCACCATAATAGCACTATGATATTGCCTTGATGGCACCATTGGCCCAATCCGCCACAAGGGGGCCACCGTACTATGAAGGAGAAAGGCCACTCTTGGGGAGCAGCAGGAAGGGATGGAAGCAGCAACTCCTATTATAAATCCTTGTCCCTGACCAGCTCTGCTGGCAGAGCAGTCCCCCTGGTCTGGCCAGCTCCCCAGCATCAGGGGCTCCCCGAGTCACAAGGCAGCAGGCTGATGTGATTTGGGGGTTTGCTTCATTAGGCAGTCACAAAACTCTGAGTGGACTCAAGCTGGTTTTGGGGGTAGGAAGAGCACTGACTTTTGAAGGCAATAAGCCTGACTACTGTTTGCAACATTCAGTGATTATCTGTCTTTGTTACCTGCCTCAGGAGCTGAGCACATCTCCACCCCATCTCTCCCTAGCCCGTGGTCATTCTTGGCTCAGCCCTACTCTCCATTCCATGTGACCAGCTCCAGAGAGTCTGGTGCTGGGTCCCCTGTGTGGCTGAGTCTGAGCCAGAGCCAGCCTGGACATAGCAGGTCTTTCCATTGTAGGCCCCGTGGACCATCCTCCTCCATCTCCACATGTAATGCAAGGAGGCCTGAAGGGATCCTCCCACTAACCCCACGTGATTCCTGAGAGTTCCACGAGTCACACAGGGCTAGATAAATGGTCTTTCATCATTAGATGGTTTTCATAATACATTCTATGGCTCAAAGTCACATTGCTGTTTGTTTTCAGGGTTTATGGTCTTTGTTAGATTTAAAGAGAAACATTATTTACCCTTTCTTCTTTCCTTATATCCTTGAATTTCCAGAAGAGCCCTGGTCATTACACCGATAGGGAGGGGAAACTCACGTGTGTGGTAGGCTGAAGGAAAGCTGACTTTAAAGTTGGGTCCACCTCTGAGGCCTGCTCTGCCACTTACTGGGGGTGAGCTGTGCCTGATCTGTCTTTCCAAGTCCTTCAAGAAATGCTCCTGTCAAGATATCGTGGGGCACCTAGGGACCCAGGATTAGGCCAGATGCTATAGAAGACCTAATTCTGCTTGGCGTGATCTGGTGAGGTGATATGGCCTCAGGAGGGCACTTGTATGTTGGGAGGTGCGGGGTGGTGGAGCCTGTGTACTCATAGGGATCCTTGCCCACCGGCCAGTCAGTGGGGACCAGAATATTGACATTTATATGAAGGAAATGTGGGTGACAGTTCTCTCTGTGTCTGTTTTTTTGTGAGCCACTAGCAGGCTGAGTTGGCCCAGTGTCACCCCACCACAGGCTCCAGTCTGCTCTCCCTCGGCACTCGGTAACCTCTTACTATGTCTCTGTGTAATCAAGTGCATGCAGACACTTGAGTGTGAAGACCGGGAAGGTGGGAAGGCGAGGCCAGGGAAACCTAAACTGTCAGAGTTCCAGCTGTGGCACCATTGTAACCCTCCCCACCATACCGGCCAGCAAAGACCCTGCTCTCTGAGGAAGAGCTCTCCAGAAATTCTCTTAAGAAGGACTGTCCTGCAGGAGTGCTGGGGAAGATTTATTTTCAGTATTTAGAGAGCATGGAAAGTGAGTCTGGTGTCCTAGAGGAGTCTGCAGAGTCTTAAATGCAGGTGCTTCCCTTTGCTCAGGTAACAAATGGTGAAACAAATGACTTAACAGGCCCCTAAGAAATTGATGTCTTTTCTCCAAGAACTTCTCACAGGCTATTTGACTATGAACATGTATGGAGGCTGGGGATCAAGGGCAGACCCTGGCTGAGGCAGATCCAAAGGGGAGGGACTGCAAGTCAGTAGACCAGCCCCGTTCCACCAGTACGTTTTGTCCCCTGCGGGTGGGGGGAGTCCCCTCAGTCTTATTGATGCTGTCAACACTCTAAACCCAGGGAAGCCACTCCTTTAAAATAAAGTTGCAGCCTAGGCATGGTCACAGGTCTTCCCAGCTATCTTCACAAAAAAGAGACTAAATTAAGTAAATTACAAATTAAGGAATAGACCAGTGGTCTCCATCCAAGTGTGACTATCTGGTGGTCAGGACATGCCTCAAGCAGTCATCCCTCTACTGGAGCCCAACCATGTGGTCTGGGAGTGAACCTGAGGGCAAGAGGCTTGACCACTGCATATCTGCAGAATACTGAGTAGGTGGGAAAATGTGAGAGCTTCCAAGATTCAAAGCCAAAGCCTGACTTCATCTGTTGATGACTCGTGTGCTTCCTGTGTCATCAGTTTGATCAGTTCAAATGGGGTCAGTCCAGAGAGGAGGAGAGTCCCTGAGGGGACAGTGAGACAACAGCCACATTGATCGTGAGCCCTGCTACACTGCTGGCAGTTGTAGCTGACTACATGTGCTTTCCAGGGCAGGAGTCAACAAGTTGAGCTTCCCTTCCCCTAAACTGACCATCAGAACTTTCCCCTCTTGCTCCTTGTGTTATTTCCATCCTAGGACACCCTTGAGGGCCTCCTGCACTTTGCCAAGAACTTGAATATGCCATCTCTAGGCAGTCCTGAGCCTCAGGACCCTGGGCTGACAGAGGGTCCCCAGGTGAAAGGACTGTGACAGAAACATTAAATGTAAATGTTGCTCAGGGAACACAAATGCAGTGATGCGCTGAAATTGTGGAGTCTGCCCTGGTTCCTAATGATTGTGCTCTGTCTGTTCAGGGAGAAACAAAGGCAGCACTGCTCTTGGTGGAGGCCCAGCCCTGGCAGAGCGCAGCAGCCGGGAAGGATCAAGCCAGAGGATGCCCCGACAGCCCAGTGCTACCAGGCTGCCCAAGGCGGGTGTGCAGGGGAGGAGCCCCACCCGGAGCAGTACCTGAACCAGGTAGAGGTTTGTCACGCTGACCAGCCGTGAGCTCCACCAGTTTCCTTCAGTTGGTAATAAACCTTTTTGAAAAACTGAGGGTCCATTCAAGATATTTTGTCACCTTTTGAATATATTAAGGTACAAAGATTTAGAATTAGTTGCATGCTGGTCCCGGTTATGTTACAGCCTAACTAACCAAGTGACTTAAACCAGAGACTTCACCTTCTGGACCTCTCTTCTGAACCCTCATTTTCAAGTTAGAGAAAATATTTGTATTACTAGGTCTTTTATTAACAGATTTCAGCACGTTTCACTTGAAGTGAAAGGACCAACGTTTTTTACCAAGGTCATTCCCAGGATGCTCAGGTGTAGTGGGGGCAGCTGTTTGAGCACAAGGGCAAACTTAAGTCACCACTGACAGTGAGGACAGAGATGAATTGTGCAGTTTCTAATCTCTGAGGCAAGAATGCCAGTACAGAATCCAATAAAAACCTTTTCCCAAAAAATGTCTGCACTTTACACATTTGCCTAGCAGTTTTAAGGATTCTGTGAACAGCTCCCTTCTATAGACCTTAGATTTTAAAACTCTAGTTCTAAGCTTTTATACTTCAGTCCACATGTCCCAACAATGGAGAAGCCTGAAAGATGGCAAATTCAATGGAAAATCCTAATTCATTTTTCTAGAATTTAGTAAATCTTTATGCTTTGGAACCTTAGGTTGGAACTATTGACTTGCCCATGCCCCAGGTTCCATCTTGTAAGCAGTGGCTCCTTAAAGATGTGGGTGGTACTGCACCCTCCTCAGTAGCCCAGCATCATGTAGTCGAGACCAGCCTCCCATGTAGGTTTGGCAGCTTTGAGGTCCTATCCAGTCCTTTGGGCAGATGAGTGTGCCCCAACTGAGCACCACAGCAGACAGGTTTGATATAGAAACTTTAATGACAAACAACTTGAAACCAGGTGAGGTGTGGCAGGAGAGCAGAAAAGAAGTATGCTCATCAGCTGCACTCTTTCATTCAGTATTCTTCCCATTCTTTGGCCTCCACAGAATCCACGCCTACCTCTTAATAACCTTTCTCCAGAGCTGCCAGGTCCTCCCGGGCTTCGGAGAACTCCCCTTTCTCCATGTCCTCCCCCACATACTAGTGCACAAAGGCTCGCTTTGCATATATGAGATCGAACGTACGGTCCAGGTGGGCCCAGGCCTTGCCAATGGCGTTGGTGATGCTCAGCATGCACATGGCCCACTGCACCTTGGCCAGGTCTTCCCCAGGGACAACGTTGGGGGCTGGTAGTTGATGCCCACCTGCCAGAGAAGGGAAAGAGCACTATGTGAAGATTCTGTCAAACCCAGAAATGGTGGCTGCTTTCCCAGAAATGGAAGGCATGTGGGTGCTCTCTGGCGACTTGGGAGAAGGTTTAGTTTACCCTGCAGTCTCTGTGCCAAGAAAGCAGGGTTCTGGTTTCTAAACAAGGAAAGATGTGGCCAGAGCCAGTCACTCTGGCTTGGTCTCAAACTGCCTGAAGATCTGTATCCCAGCAACTGTGACATGTGATAGGCACCCATGTGACAGAACTGTCTTCCTTCTGAAGGACACTGCTCTGGATTCTTCATACGTTACTTTTTCCACAGGCTTCAACACGTGAGGAACTGATCTCTGTAGCGGAAGCTTTTTCCACGTAGTACACAACCATGGTGGTATTGCAAGGGACTGCTTTCCACCAGTCGGTGTGTGCGCTGCCAGAGGTCCTAGGACTGTTCCTACCACTGCAATAGCAGGTGGTCTGTGTGTGATAAATAGCGAGGAGGGATTGACATTCATGGCTGGACCAAGGAGCGAGCATTTCAGGCTTCATAACCAGGGGTGACAGGAGCAGAGGTTTGGCAGCAGAATACAGGGTCTGCTAGAGCTGGGGTCAGCAAACATTTCCTATAAAGGGTGAGGCAGTACATATTCTAGGCTGGGTGTGCCATGCAGCCTGTCACAGCCACTCAGTTATGTCTTTGTAGTACAAAAGCAGCCACAATAAGCCACTAAATGGTTGTAGCTGTATTAATGTAAAACTTTGCAAAATCAGGCATTTCATCAGCCAACCATGCTGACCTCTGAACTAGAGGAAGAACTCAGAAAGTCCTAGTTAAGAACCCAGGGCAGCAGGCCCACCAGAAGTAGTGAGCGTCTGAGCCAGCAAGGGCAGCATGAAAAGCAAGGCTCAGGAGCACAGATCCCAGGGAGAAAATAATCAACAGGACAAGATTTGGTCATCAACAGGACAAAGCTGTGTCAAATGGAAGGGTGGTACAAACTAGGGGTCTGAGGCAAACTCAGGCCAGAATTTTTAGACTTACCAAGAAAGGAATAAAGATGTTGCCATTTTTCTTCACAAAAAGATTCATGATTGTTTTTCTTTAAACCAAACACTTCACAAAACTTTTAAATTTGGTTTACTTTCTACATACTATAGAATCAAGTGGGAGTTAGTGACACCAATAGGAACACAATTTCAAATCCAAATACAAATTACCGAAATACCGAGAAAATTCCTGTTATAAAAAAAAATATTTCTAAGGCCAACTAATGTTTCCTGCTAATTCCACCACCCAAATGGGAACAAAGATCCTTCAGGAAATTTCCTGTTCTGTTAAAAAATTTTCTCAACACAGATAAATAGTGTGATGACTCAGAAGGGAAGTTACAAAACACTATAGATTAAATTATCACTCTGGTACAATTATTGATGACCACATCAAGAGTTTAGCTGCCATGGAACGGGGATGTTCTCCACAAGGGCAGCATTCTATCGCAAGGTCTACTGAATGCTGAAAGATAAACCCACTCGCTATCACACAGCCCTATCTTAAATCCTGTCAGGCACCAATCCACAAACTGGATGGTGCGCTTGGTTTTGCTGGTGGCGATGGCCACGTTGACATCTTTCAGAACCACCTCCTCCCTGTACAACATGCAGCAGGCCATGTACTTGCCATGGTGAGGGTCACACTTGACCATCTGATTGGCCGGCTCAAAGCAGGCATTGGTGATCTCGGCCACGGACAGCTGCTCGTGGTAGGCCTTCTCAGCAGAGATGACCGGGGCGTAGGTGGCCAGGGGGAAGTGGATGCGGGGGTATGGGACCAAGTTGGTCTGAAATTCTGTCAGGTCCACGTTCAGGGCCCCGTCGAAGCGCAGGGAGGCCGTGATGGAGGACA